>VSWD01000010.1:57061528-57090745 GCA_033119305.1 Pinctada imbricata | reverse complement strand
CGGTGCACATTTATGGGCAAACATATTTTGGAATACAGTTGACAATTGACAATTGACAATTGAATTGTCAACTGCATTCTAGAATACAGTTGACAATTCGATTTAGAGATTAATGTTATTATAGTGTCTAAATCTTTAATGTTTAGCATATATATTTTAATCATAAAAATTAATATATATTAAAGGCAGAGCTGCATTTTTCTAATATGAGAAGATTTTCCGAACTCCACCCTCCCATACACACTCAATAAATTTCACACATAGAATACATGTCCTTGGTAATAGTTCAAAATTTTATAGTAATCCCCTGGTTAGGGAGCTGATATTTTCAGGGATTCATGCCTAGGTATAGACACGTACACACTAAAAATTTGGTGAGGGTACATGACCTAATTACCGAGATATGAGACCGAGAACTTTGCCAATATTTCTGAAATTCTGACAAAGTCTCAAAATTTTCTAAGTTCAAAATTTTATAGTAATCCCCTGGTTAGGGAGCTGATATTTTCAGGGATTCATGCCTAGGTATAGACACGTACACACTAAAAATTTGGTGAGGGTACATGACCTAATTACCGAGATATGAGACCGAGAACTTTGCCAATATTTCTGAAATTCTGACAAAGTCTCAAAATTTTCTAAGTTCAAAATTTTATAGTAATCCCCTGGTTAGGGAGCTGATATTTTCAGGGATTCATGCCTAGGTATAGACACGTACACACTAAAAATTTGGTGAGGGTACATGACCTAATTACCGAGATATGAGACCGAGAACTTTGCCAATATTTCTGAAATTCTGACAAAGTCTCAAAATTTTCTAAGTTCAAAATTTTATAGTAATCCCCTGGTTAGGGAGCTGATATTTTCAGGGATTCATGCCTAGGTATAGACACGTACACACTAAAAATTTGGTGAGGGTACATGACCTAATTACCGAGATATGAGACCGAGAACTTTGCCAATATTTCTGAAATTCTGACAAAGTCTCAAAATTTTCTAAGTTCAAAATTTTATAGTAATCCCCTGGTTAGGGAGCTGATATTTTCAGGGATTCATGCCTAGGTATAGACACGTACACACTAAAAATTTGGTGAGGGTACATGACCTAATTACCGAGATATGAGACCGAGAACTTTGCCAATATTTCTGAAATTCTGACAAAGTCTCAAAATTTTCTAAGTTCAAAATTTTATAGTAATCCCCTGGTTAGGGAGCTGATATTTTCAGGGATTCATGCCTAGGTATAGACACGTACACACTAAAAATTTGGTGAGGGTACATGACCTAATTACCGAGATATGAGACCGAGAACTTTGCCAATATTTCTGAAATTCTGACAAAGTCTCAAAATTTTCTAAGTTCAAAATTTTATAGTAATCCCCTGGTTAGGGAGCTGATATTTTCAGGGATTCATGCCTAGGTATAGACACGTACACACTAAAAATTAGTGAGGGTACATGACCTAATTACCGAGATATGAGACCGAGAACTTTGCCAATATTTCTGAAATTCTGACAAAGTCTCAAAATTTTCTAAGTTCAAAATTTTATAGTAATCCCCTGGTTAGGGAGCTGATATTTTCAGGGATTCATGCCTAGGTATAGACACGTACACACTAAAAATTTGGTGAGGGTACATGACCTAATTACCGAGATATGAGACCGAGAACTTTGCCAATATTTCTGAAATTCTGACAAAGTCTCAAAATTTTCTAAGTTCAAAATTTTATAGTAATCCCCTGGTTAGGGAGCTGATATTTTCAGGGATTCATGCCTAGGTATAGACACGTATACACTAAAAATTTGGTGAGGGTACATGACCTAATTACCGAGATATGAGACCGAGAACTTTGCCAATATTTCTGAAATTCTGACAAAGTCTCAAAATTTTCTAAGTTCAAAATTTTATAGTAATCCCCTGGTTAGGGAGCTGATATTTTCAGGGATTCATGCCTAGGTATAGACACGTACACACTAAAAATTTGGTGAGGGTACATGACCTAATTACCGAGATATGAGACCGAGAACTTTGCCAATATTTCTGAAATTCTGACAAAGTCTCAAAATTTTCTAAGTTCAAAATTTTATAGTAATCCCCTGGTTAGGGAGCTGATATTTTCAGGGATTCATGCCTAGGTATAGACACGTACACACTAAAAATTTGGTGAGGGTACATGACCTAATTACTGAGATAGGAGACCGAGAACTTTGCCAATATTTCTGAAATTCTGACAAAGTCTCAAAATTTTCTAAGTTCAAAATTTTATAGTAATCCCCTGGTTAGGGAGCTGATATTTTCAGGGATTCATGCCTAGGTATAGACACGTACACACTAAAAATTTGGTGAGGGTACATGACCTAATTACCGAGATATGAGACCGAGAACTTTGCCAATATTTCTGAAATTCTGACAAAGTCTCAAAATTTTCTAAGTTCAAAATTTTATAGTAATCCCCTGGTTAGGGAGCTGATATTTTCAGGGATTCATGCCTAGGTATAGACACGTACACACTAAAAATTTGGTGAGGGTACATGACCTAATTACCGAGATATGAGACCGAGAACTTTGCCAATATTTCTGAAATTCTGACAAAGTCTCAAATTTTTTTAAGTTCAAAATTTTATAGTAATCCCCTGGTTAGGGAGCTGATATTTTCAGGGATTCATGCCTAGGTATAGACACGTATACACTAAAAATTTTATAAGGGTACATGACCTAATTACTGAGATAGGAGACCGAGAACTTTGCCAATATTTCTGAAAATCTGGATTCATGCCTAAACATAGACTTATGCACACTACAATAGAAGGTACATTGCCTTGTGACCTAGGAATATGATCGAGATTTTTTCTATATCTCTTAAATTCCGATTGATGATTCTTAATCTTAACTTTGACTTTAGTGTAACAAATGTGTTTCAATTAACGCTTGATGGTTATTACTATTGAATGAATGAATGTGATAGTAGTCCATTAGGACATTGTATCTCAAAGATACATCTAAACAATTTCCTTGCAAAGCCCCCTCAGTGTAAAACATAGGGAATCGTTACATTAAATTAAATTATTTCTGTAATTAATTTAATTAATCTGTCACTCGACTTTGTTTTTTCTTGATGATTGTAATTTTCTTAGAAATGTCAGATAATTTTTTTTAAAGATCCAATGGGCACCAGCAATATGACGTCATATTACGGAGCTTTACGGTAGGTAGAACTGGCTTCGGACAATTCCGAGCCGAAAATTCTTGAATTCTATTGCTTACGAAATATTCCGTAAACGTTCGACAATATTCGGATTATAGCAAGCAGACGATAGCCGCTCCGAATATGTTGGTAAGTTTCTCAATAACTTGAAAAGTTTATATACATGTAGAGTTTAAGACGAAACGTATAAACTAGTGGAAACTTAAGATTAACTCCTTATATGTACAGGAGTTATACGTTTAGAGAAAAAATAATAGTACAAATGAAGCATACGTTAAGTTAAGATAGTGTGTGTCGGTGACGGGGATGTTAACCAGCGCCCTTTATCAATAGGCTTCATACATGTTTCCAATGTCAGTCATCTTGAAAAACACTTTTGTCCCACTGTTCGAATATTATGCCACTGCTAACTTAAATAATGGTGTCTATGTCCGTCTGTCCGCCTTCCGTTTCCATAATAATGCTTTTTGGAATTTCATAGATGAAATCTACGCAGTCCGTTTCAATTTCTTGTCACTTCATGTATGACTGTATGAAAAAAAGATTATACAAAAATAAAACAGTTATGCAAATGATCGTAAATTAACGTTTTAAATAAGAGTAATCTTCTCTTTGTTACAAATGTATGCATATGATTGGACATATTCCATAGGAAAGATAGATAGAAAAAAGCAACATAGAAAATAATTAATCAAAATCATTGATAAGTATAATTATTGAAATTATTGAAGGGGGGAGTGGTGAGAGGCCAGCCGGCATATCTTTTTTCTGAAATTGGTAGTTGTGCATTATTTTTGGTGAATGGTATGTGTACTCCGCGCTTCCTTTTGGTGAAGAAAAATGACAATATAAAATAGAAGTAGGTAGAACATGTATCTACTAGTGCCCTTGACAGTCTACCTGAAATAAACATATCCAAGCACACTAGTATGCGAGATTATCTGATTATAATGTAAATAAATAGTTATAAAAGATATACTAGCTTCAAGGGTTCATTAAATACATCAGTTTCTTCGTGTAGCTAACTATAACAAGTTCTTGGCAACGCATTTTTCGTGCGTAATAAATAACGAAATCATGCCCATTGATGTTGGGCTATATAAATCTCTCTGTTATTATCGATTTCCAAAATAAGTAATTTTCAAAAGCAAAGAGAACTATAGTACTATTAAAAGTTTTACAGTTTGATGAAACATTTGTTTTAAATAACGCGAGAAATGGTATGAAAAATTGTGAATAATCGAGAACGAAATACAGCGTTGATGATTCAGCTTGAAAAATAATAGTTTACTTGAACAGTGTTTCTCTTTTTTTTTTCCTTTTAAATATGATACATGCGTATAATTGTATCTGAAACTTCATTTGGAAATTGAAAGCATTTTAATTATGCGCATTGTTTACACTTTCGAAATACATTTTCAACAAGACAAAATCAATTTTCTGAAGATATACGCTTGCTTCATTTGTAATATCCTCTGGCCGAAAATTCTTAAACGTATGCGAAATATAGTATCAATTTGAACGCAGCGTAATCTAACGCGTTCTTGCAAAATACATTTGAAGCAAGAACAGAATCAATTTGATTGGCACACACCATCAGACCATAGTAAACAAATATACACACATACAAAGGGAAATTGTTTGTAAAATATATCAAATATCAATTCTTTTGTAGAAGTTTTTACCTCTTTTGTTAAACACTTAAATGATCCGGAAAATAAAATATTTGGCTTTGATAGACCCGCAAATGAAAATAAGGTATTTTTGATGGATATCAATTTGAAGAGATTACCGAAAAATGTTGGTAACAGTTACTTGAAAACTACATTAAGCTCAAGATTCAAAAATCTAATACGGTTGTCAATCGCTTATGCTGTTATATGGCCGATTATTCTCGTAAAAAATATTTGTTGCTTATCATTGCGCTATATTCCATTTTTACCAATGTTAATGATGAATTTAAGTCAAACGACTTTAAACCAAATGTTGCCGATATTTGATTTCGACATAAGAAGAGAAATTTTACAATTCGAAGGAGTCATCTCTAACTTGAATTGTTTGACAAAAGATGCCAAACAACGGCGTTTGTTATGAATAGAGAATCTCAATTATTTTTATTTCATACTGTATTTATGAAACGAGTAGTTTGACTTTTACTTTGCCGAGCCTTGGTGAAGTTAATTAAAATCACACGTCTTTGATAAATACCGTATGAAACAGAAACATCATTTGCGAGCCTACTGTCCGTCGTAAAATTTTCGCATTTTCTATTTGTTCTCCAGAATCACTGAAGTACATGTAATGAAGTACTGATAGTCTATTTAGGTCTATTTCCTGACAGTTAAGGGGGATATCTTGAGAATGACGCGCAGTTTTGGAACCAATCTCGCTTGGATCTTGTATTATATTTAGGCAATCTTATTAAAATTCAGCTCTGTTTATTTCGTAATAAAGCCGGGCTTCCACTGTCGCGAATGCAGAGGCGATAGAGCTACGATTAGGTGATTTTGCTTAATCGTAGCGCATTATCCTATCAATCACGGGCATTCTCGTCTCATTGTGTCACTATCGCGTCATGTTCTCCTGCATTCTCCTGTGTTCGCGGCACAGACGCGAATGCTTCAAACTGTTTAAAACATTCGCGTCTGAATTCTTATTCGCCTCACACTCGCGGCAAATGCGCAGCGCATTCGCCTTACATTCTCCTCCATTCGCAGTGCGTTCTCCTAAAGCCGGGCTTCCACTGTCGCGAATGCAGAGGCGATAGAGCTACGATTAGGCAATTTTGTTTAATCGTAGCGCATTATCCTCTCAATCGCGGGCATTCTCGTCTCATCGTGTCACTATCGTGTCATGTTCTCCTGCATTCTCCTATGTTCGCGGCATCGACGCGAATGCTTCAAACTGTTTAAAACATTCGCGTCTGAATTCATATTCGCCTCACTCTCGCGGCACATGCGCAGCACATTCGCCTTGCATTCTCCTCCATTCGCAGCGCGTTCTCCTCACATTCGCGTGCATTCTTGTTCCCAATGTGGAGGAGAATGAGCCACGATAGAGCCACGATAGAGTCACGACAAGAAAGAAACTGACACGATAGTGATGCGAATGCGCCGAGAATGTGACGCGAATGAAAAAATCAACGCGAATCAGCCACGATCTTGACACGATAGTGAAACGATATTGCCACGATAGTACTACATACACACACGACAATGACAATAATAATTATTTTAGAGTTGTTGTAAAAGTGTTCGGATCAATATTTTGAAAACTTTGACAATTTCTTTCAAGAGAAAATAACCTGGAAAGAGGTCAAAGTCAACAAAGGGTATTGATGCTCCTGGATTTATCAAATGATTTTGATTTTTCTCATGTCACATTCTTGTCATGATCGCAGCGCTATCGGGTTAAAGTCGTGTCTTAATCTCCTGCATCGCAGCGCTATCGGGTTAAAGTCGTGTCTAAGTCTCCTGCATTCGCCTCTCATTCGCCTCAGTGTTTTTTATCGTGGCACATTCGTGTCGCATTCTTCTCTATTCTTATCACTCTCGCCTCACTATCGTGGCGGATGCGTAACATATTCTTGTTGCATTCGCGGCGCCATCGTGTGCATATCGCGTCAAGAAATACTTCATGAGAACAGACAAGAATGTGACACGATTGTTCATTCGCCTTTGATCGTAACTCATTCTCCTCTACATTCGCGACAGTGGAAGCCCGGCTTTACATTCGCGTGCATTTTTGTTCCCAAGGTGGAGGAGAATGAGCCACGATAAAGCCCCGATAGAGCCCCGACAAGAAAGAATCTGACACGAATGCGATGCGAATGTGCTAAGAATGTGACGCGAATGAAAAAATCAACGCGAATCAGCCACGATCTTGACACGATAGTGACACGATATTGCCACGATAGTACTACTTACACACACGACAGTGACAATAATAATTATCTCGGAGTTGTGCGGATCAATATTTTGAAAACTTTGACAATGCCTTTCAAGAGAAAACAACCTGGAAAGGGGTCAATGTCAACAAAGGGTATTGATGCTCCTGGATATGTCAAATGATTTTGATTTTGCTCATTTCACATTCTTGTCATGATCGCAGCGCTATCGGGTTAGAGTCGTATCTCAATCTCCTGCATCGCAGCGCTATCGGGTTAAAGTCGTGTCTCAATCTCCTGCATTCGCCTCTCATTCGCCTCTCATTCGCCTCAGTGTCTTTTTATCATGGTACATTCGAGTCGCATTCTTCTCTATTTTTATCACAATCGCCTCACTATCGTAGCGGACGCGTAGCATATTCTTGTTGCATTCGCGGCGCCATCGTGTGCATATCGCGTCAAGAAATACTTTATGAGAACAGACAAGAATGTGACACGATTGTTTATTCGCCTCTGATCGTAGCTCATTCTCCTCTACATTCGCGACAGTGGAAACCCGGCTTAAACTGCATAGAGATCTAGCAACGACCGATTGGAGGTCGTATTCTATGAACTTTCATATGGTAGATAAATACACCCACCAATCACAGTAGTTGTTTATAAGCCAACAAGGTTAAGACCAAGTTTCCTTCGAAAATAATATAAATTACTGTGAGTGTTTTTGGTGTTCCTTTAAGTTTTTTATTGAAATGTTTATAAATTTTGATATTACTCTCCTCATCCTTACTTTCAGAAATGAAAGAAACCCGAACACAACGCAATTGAACAATTCACGTATGTTATGGAAACTGCTGTTGCTGAGCCCACTAGGGAAACATTCGTGGACTGCGCCAGCTGCAATCTCATTGGTCGAATATTGATATCTCTGGTCGGTCGTTGTTAGATCTCTATATGTAGTTTACGAAATAAAGAGATTGTATTTGATTCTAGTGATAAATGTCGAATATTTTGCTATTTGTTACATCCCCTAGACAGTTAACATGTAATGTCTACATGAGACTTGATGAGATTATAAATAAGGGTAAGATTTTTAAGTATGCTGCGTAGTTTTGGAACGAATCTCGGTTGGATCTGTGTGCAAAAAGTGCACTCATATTTTTGCAGGTTGGTCACATTTCAGTATCGTGTATGCCATAGGATTTTTTTTATGGAATTTCGACATGCAATCTGCTCATCTTTTCATGTTAGACATGGCATGAAAGCATTCTATCATTGTCAGTGGTATTCATTTCGAAATTTTTGAAAGCTAATCGCTGACGAAATTTTCGTTAACTATAGCTTTCAAAATTTTTGAAAGCTAATCGCTTTAACTTAGTTAACAAGATTTCGCTGACGAAATGTCGTCATCTCTCGAGTATTCAAAATTTTGAAAGCAATCGCTGACGAAAGTTTGAAAGCTAAGCTTTCAATATTAAACTTTCGACTGGTCAGGGCTGTAAGTATTTTAATATTTCTGAAAAATGTTTTACAGGTGAAAGACAGAATGGATAAAATCAAGAGTTAGGGAAACATAGAGATAAATGAACATAATGAAGAATGGAACACATGGATTCTCGTATTAATGTTGTAATGCCATCGGAACTTTTAATATTCGGGGGTATAGAGGGTTTAGTATGTTTGTCCGTTCGCTTATTTGTATGTTTTGTCTTTTTGTGCGTAGAAAAACATTAACATTGAGCGTACATTTTGAATGCTATGTTATATGACTTTTAAATTTTACACGTGTATACCTTGTGTTAAGACCTTTGAAACAAGGGTTTTTGACCTGATGAATGTGATCTTTGTCCTAATCTAAAATACATCAATTCTTGCCGATGGAGTTTGATCTACTGGACCGAATATGGTGTTACGAGAGGCATTTTTCGTGTTTCACAAATACGGTTTCTTTTCTTCAGGGTTCATTAAAGTAATATTGACGGCTGATGATAAACTGATCTACAGAAAAAAAAACGATGAAAATGAATGACCTCCAAAAGAGTATTACGCAGTCGCTGAAGGACTTGAATATAAAAGGGTTATTTTCTAACTGGAAACGCGAGGGGTCTGAGATTGGAAGAATTGCAGTGCACATAGGAATGAAGAATACAAAGAAAAACAGACTTAGAATATACTTTGCATATCAAAGAGCTAAGAATGTAGAAACAGATAACGATGTTGTTATGAATGAAGAATCAAAACTGCAAGCCGACGAAGAGGAGAATAAACAGAGTGGTACTGCAGATTATGCTGCAGGTGAAAACAAGGATACATGTAGCATGCCGAACTACACGTTCGATTCCTCTGATCCGGAAATCAGTTTCAAAATCCCCCAAAGAGATCATGTATGTCATACTAAGTCAAAGTCTCTTGTGACAGATACACCAGAAACCTTTTCCAATGAGCAGATGGAAAGCTCATCTTCAGATTTTCAACCGAAAAGAATGCATGCACGACTGACAAAGAAGTCCAGAAAGATTAAGGAAAAACTGAAAACTGATGATCGTGCTTTTGATTCGAGTGATGAATCTCATGATCATGTAATGAAAAAAACATTGATGGAATCAGAGAGACATAGTGACGTCTCAACAGACTCTGCACCCGAGAGCAGAAAAGAAAATGTTGTCTCTGTACCAAAGAAGTTCAAATTTTCACTTACTGGTGAGGAGTGGACGAAAATTAAACCTCACAATAAAAAGAAAGTTAAGCGGAGAAGACTCAGAGGAAACTGGACTTCATTGATGAACGAGAAATTTTCAGATGTAAATAAGGGTTGTGTGTTGAAATTCACACAAAATACTGTGAAGAAACCTGATTCAAGAAAAAAATCAAGCTTTTACTTCGTCGGTGTGGCGAAATGTAAATTCGAAAGGTGTTGCTATTACAAGTTCATAATAAGGAAGGATCCTGGGAAAACTCCTGAGAAAGTCACAGTGAAAGTAATTAGGGATGGCGATATTAAGCATGAGAGGAATGTTAAACGGCGGCAATTAAAAGGTCTGAAGAGAGAATCTATGCGAAAGAGAGCTAAAAGTGAGGGAGTTAGTAACACTTTTTATCGAAACATGAGAAATTTGACGGAAACCGAAAAGCAGGCAGGGAACCTTACACACGCCCCTAGGAAAGAAGTCATTGCATCTTTACTAACGCAAACTAAAGAAGAGGTCGCTTTCGATAAAAATCCTCTGAATGATATCCTTCTAACATCAAAGATCCTAAGGCATCTTGACAATACATCTACAAAAGTATTCGGATATATTCAACATTTCTCCGTGGAACCTTTTACCGTTGTCCTTTTTAGTGAGAAGACGATCCAGTTACTTAAATCTACAAACAAGGCAGGTTTACCTCTTCATTTGGACGCAACAGGGTCAGTTGTAAGGAAAATACCAGGTCAGGAAAAGCCAGTGTATTACTATGCTTTAATTGTGAAGGATGAGGGAACACAAAGTCCAACTATACCAATAGCAGAACTTCTGACAAATTCCAACACGAGTGTAACAATCACACACTTCTTAAGTAAAGTGAAAGAGGCTTACATTCAAGTATTCAATAAGTTCATCAACCCCCCAAGAGTTGAAGTAGATTTCTCGTGGCCGATGATAAACTCTGTTCTTCTATCATTTAACTGTGAAAACATTTCTACTTATATTCAAAGAATTTGGAAAAGCTTGAATGAAAACAGAGAATATAGCCTTACGTCATTGCACCTGTGTGCTTTCCATATGTTAGGTCTGATACGAAAGCGTCTTTCTTCTATAACGGCCGACAAGAAACTCAAGGAGTTTGCAACTTATTGCTTTGCTCTTCTACAGAATTCTACATCCTTGCAAGAGGCAGACTTGTTGTTTTCCGAAATTTGTCATATATTTTCCTCATCAACCGTATGCAAGAGGGTCACTAGAAGTTTGACAGACATTAAATCAAGAATTGCTGAAATGCCAAACAAACCAGATTTCGAAGTGTTGCCCATGGACTCATCCTCACCAATGCTTACCGATGAAATACAAAGTAACAGAATCATCTCTTCGAGAAGTATCACCATTTCAAGTCCACTTCATAAATGTCAAGGCTTCAGCTTTAAGGCAATTAACCTCCACTCCAATCCCCAATGACTATCATTCGGAGGAAATATTCGCCATACTTGAAAGGTACATGTACCTTTTTCCTCTATGGAGTGGTATTGTTCTTGAGAAGGAAGGGAGGACCCGAGATACTAATGCGCATGTTGAGAATTGGTTTGGTGTGGTGAAAAGATCCATCATGCAGAAACGAAGGAATATTTCTCCCGGAGAGTTTGTTCGACTGATGCACAACCAATCCATGGGTCGTGCATCTTTACATGGGATTGTAAGACGTAAAATTAACAATGAGAAGAACAATCTTGAAATAAGGGAAGAGGTATGGTGCAAGTCACCAAAGAAGAGAAGTTATTATGAATCTCCGAGGAAGATACCAATACCGAGGAAGAAAAAAACAACAGATCATGCTAAGCAGCAAAGTCCGGTAAAACGCAAACGACCATCATCAGATGTACATAAAGAAGAAGTGTTATCTCCAAAGAGGTCCAAAACAGTTGACCAAGGTGACAGCGATCTTCCTTCCTTACAATCGACGAGGACAAAACGATATTTCAACAGGAGTTTAAATTCCAATCGTCCAGGGATAAGGAACTCAAGAAACAATTGTTGGTTGAATTCAACTCTCCAGGCATTAACGGTCTTCAAAGAACGATTTGAAGGAGGTAAAGAAGGAAATAATAGCATATCATAACGACACTTTTACGTTTCAATTATCTCAAGAACTTACCGAATCTTAAAGCAGGTTTTTCTCATACTTACAAGGAAGGACTGGATAAAACTCTCGATATATTTTGATATCTCTTGAAGTTCAAACATTATGTGATGCAGTATATAAAGTCTGATCTTAAAAATAGGAGTACAAAATTTAAATTACAATAATTATTGTTTCGAATTAATCCTACTTTTAACAAAATTACTACTGTAGTGAAATCCCAAACTGGCAATCCTGTCTTTGACGCCTGCAGAGAGAAAGTTTTAGAACTAACACATACTAGCTCATCAACTGTTCATGTGGATTCTGTTTTGGTATGTAACTAATCGATAAATGTTTTTAAATAAGCAACACTGTGTGTGGGGGAGGGGTGGTAAGATGAAAAGTATTGTTATATACTTTAAATTGTTATAATAAAAGAAAGTAAATTGTTCAAAAGTACGACAAAAACCAACTTCTAGCATATTATCTATTTTACATATGTCCTCTAATCAGCTGGTTCTTTGGCAGTTATTTTTGATCACAATACATACATGCACTATTTATATTTCTTCTACATCAGTGTCGAACATCACTGATGAGACATAACATTTCGAGATGCACATATATGATGTACCGAATATTTACTATGAAAAATATTTTTAAGTAGTTTTCATTTTTTGATAATTTGAAGGTAGAAAAATTACACTTCATTTACATTCTGCGGTGATGGAGCGACAATGGTAACAAATCTCAATGAGGCATCACATTTAAAAATGGATTTTACAAAGCTATTACTTTTATCAAAAATATGATTTCTTTATGTTTTGTCTTAAAGGACATTCTAAGGACACAACCTGAATATAGTGGTACCGGATCCGATCAGCAAGACCCTTCACTTCTGTATAACGAAGTCATAAAGGAACTTTCCAATCAGAAGGAAATTCAGAAAATGGTGGTGGCATACGAGCATACCTGTTGTATTTGTAAAAATGTAAGGCATCGTATGGTAAATTGATATTGAACAAATAGTGACATTTCATTGGTATACAAAGGTGTTCTTAAATAAGAGCTTAAAACCTAATACTAAACTTTATAACAAAAATCCATTATAGATAACCGTATGCAAAATATATTTCCTTTTTATTCGTAAAAGAGACAGTTTTCAAAATTTGACAGGCATTAAAAATTTTTTTTTTTATGTTTCAAGGAGCCAAGAGGAGGACGTTTTTGTTCTTTGTGCTGAAATTCCGAAAGGCCTCAGAGACCTCAGTGTAAATGACTGTATAAAAGAATATTTCAAAGAGGAAGTCGTAAGGAAGTATGTTATTTACATGGGTTACTTTACGTCTTAAAGGGATGGTTGCTATTTTCCTAACACTAACTGAAATTGGCCATTGGTCTCATTGGTTTATGTGTAGTCTTTTACATAAATGATACCTGTTTAACAATATATTTTGAGATATAAAATGACATAAGAGTTGTGAAAAGATACTATTTCTCAACAGAGTGTGTAAGAAGTGTAAAAGTAACAGGCGCCACATAAGAGTATGCAACATTGTTCAAATGCCAGAAGTACTTATTGTACAATTAAAGAGATTTTCAGAGGACTTGAGAAAGATTTGTACAAGAGTAGCAATCAACAGGTATGTTTGTCTTCGATTCATAATCATTGTCAAATAGGATCTCCCAAAACCATTATTCAAGACAAGAAACAAAATACCTATAATTATGTGTATATCAATTTTTGAACTTCATAAACTGCCTTTTACGGAACTCGGTATAGCGTATTACGATTAACGTATTTGCTACTAGGGGAACAGTTTTTGTATATGCCGATATCCAATTATCTCAGTCTTTGGTATCTGTTTAGCCATTTGTATTGTTTATATATTTCGTGTTCCTTATCCCTTTTATGTTTCTTGTACTTGGTCTCACATTAAAGTGTTTATGTGATTTGCTATGAATGATGCAATCCTGTTAGAGATAATCTCCTTTCCTCTAAATGTTATTAGAATCAGAAGCTGGTAACATCAAAAGGGTACCATTAAAGAATATAAATTTGGACACTACAAGGCAAGATAAAATGACCTGAGACCAAAAAAGAACGATTGCCGGGAGCATGAAGTGGTCGTTCTTCTCGTCATATGATGACCATATTTTAGTCAATTTTTCCATTTTCATTTTCTCCAAACCTACATCTTTCTTGACCTTTTCATCTCACACACTATGTGTTTAAAATTTCCAGATGCAAAAATGTTTATTTCGATGGGTTCTTTCCAAATACACATCCATTGCGTTGTTTATTTCTTTGATCTTTATCTAAAAAAATAGATTTGATCAGTGTTACATTAATACATATTTATGTCGTCTAAGTTTTCAAGATAGCAACTTTATTTCAGGGAGAGATTGTAATATAAGAGCTACTCCTGTCAATCCCAAATCTACAGATTTGTACATATATCACGTGTAATACTTTCTCAATAGATACTGTATAAACCCAAAAATATGAAAAATTGAATCAATTCTAAGACTCAATTCAACTGTACTGAAAGTAATATAACGAAATTAAATAAGAAGCCATGATTCTTCTTTATTCACACGGATACTCCTTGATCATTTCAGGACAACATCAATTCCGGATGGAGAAAGAGATTTTACTTTACAAGCCGTACAGGTTTGTATTAGAGTCTATAAACAATTTTTTTGTACAAGACAGTTTCTTCTTATAAATGTATTTAAAATGTTTTTTTTTTCGAAAATTTGAACAAATAATTATTAGAAAGACATTTGGTCCAAATTGTAAAATTGAAAAAGTACATTATCTTATCGAAATTCAAAGCTCGAAATATATGATATACTGTCGGCCGTTGTCTTTATTTTCAAATGAGATGCAATGCCTACTGTGCTTTTTATGATTGCTTTTTTAATATGCACGTAGCTTGTAAAATCATTAACTCTCTGATTCCAAAACAGATCCACACAGGAAGGGGTTTATTGTTCGGACATTGTATGTATCGTAAAATATGAATATTGTTTCGTTTTGTAATTCTTCTGTTCTATTTGTTCCATCATTGAATAAATGACCTTTTTTCTCATATTTAAAAACCAATAATTTAAGATACACATTGTCAATGAAACACCAAAGTATTTCAGAGATAGATTTCTTTCATATGTCTGATTGCCTCTATCCTCGTCACGGTTTCTTGCATGAATATGAGAGAAAAGATCTTAGTTTAAAGACGTTTCAGATTTAACTATTTTCTTATTTATTACTAAGAATAGTAATTTGATTTGTATTAACGTTTTGATTACCCGGCCTAAAATGTGAGCACATTATGCCTGTCGTTAAACATATTA
The DNA here is from genome assembly GCA_033119305.1 of Pinctada imbricata. NCBI lineage: Eukaryota > Metazoa > Mollusca > Bivalvia > Pterioida > Pteriidae > Pinctada > Pinctada imbricata. The sequence continues at coordinate 57,075,485 of VSWD01000010.1, read as the reverse complement.
TTATGTACTTCTGATACATTAGAACTCTTTTCCTCTGTAGAATACAAATCGCACAAATAATGGACTCGATATGAGTTGTACAACGTCTAGTCCTTTCTTTTAGACACAACATTTTTTATCCTATGGGTAGTTTTTGTGCGCGTCTGATTACATATTTGTTTTTATACACCTAAGAAAAAGATTTCATTTAAAATCTGCAAAAGGACATTTTTCATAGCCATGACCTTAGGTAATATGAACAAGATCAAGGTCAATAAGACAGGATTGGATTATATATTTGATAACTTTAAAAGCAAATTTTCAAATGTATGGTTCTTGCAGATGTCGCTTTACTCAAGGAGGATAACAAATGGATCCTAGCGAATGACACAGACATAACTGAAAGGAATAGTACATTTATTGATTCCTCAAACATACAGGTAACTTGAATGTATTTTTTCTTATATTATTCCGGGTAATAATTATCAGATTAATAGTTCATTGCACAATTCACTCAATTCATAGAATATGTTATATAGTCTTACGTGATTTTGTGACTGTCAGTTTCTTTCATATAAATATAATTCCAGTCAAGCTTATCCTTTCAATTTTAGGACAACTAGCAAAATTCATTATTTCTATTCAAGGATTAGAAATATGAAAGAAAACATTTGTTGTGGATACTTATGTATGATCAGTTGTACAGTAATACTCATGTCTTTAAATAAAGTAACATGTAAACTCCTTTTAATGTTATTTCTTAACAAAAATGAAACCTTCTGCAATTTGTTTCAGGGCAATTGTTATATTCTTATATATGCACTTGAAACAGGAAAAGGGCAGATGTCATCAAAGGTGAGGATGTATATTTATTCTTAGGTTTAAAATTTTCCACAAGTTTAGACTTTTCCTCTTTCATAATTTTATATTATTTGGATTTCCTCTTTTCCTGCCTCGAGCATCACTGATTAGACATAACTTGAAATGCACATATGGTGCACTAAAATTTAATATAAGAACAAACAACTCAATATTGACAATTTCATTCTCTACGCTGGTATCTGTGCTTTTGAATAATATAGTCATTTCTGTCTTTCGACTTCGAAACTTAAGGGAAAAAATCATTAGTTGAAGGAAGTAAAATATCTTTGCTAGATATGTCTTAGGCAATGATAAATCATCGTCATTCTTTTTTAGAATTTGCAAGCAAATCAACACGACGGTTGCTTGGACAATGAAGATTCAATGGTAATTTTTATTTAGATATGGATCCAATATTTTAGAAAGATAGAAATTTGTATGCAACATAATGATTTTTGTGCGAATAGCACATAGCGATTGCCTGATTTCTTCACTCATGGGAGCCCCGTCTACTGAGTATGTATAAACGATGTTACTCTGTTTACATGTACCTTGGAACTGTGCAAGCGTCATGATTGGTATAAAGTCTGATCACTATCTGAATCAATGAATTATATCTATATGAATCGAGCTGTCGTGTTATGTTCATGCATGACCTAATGAAAAATTGCATCTGTATGTACTGAGATGAACACAGGCTGTGTGTTGGAAACCCCTTTCCATAACCAGGTCATTATCGGTTTTAGTGGACAATATATAAATGAAACGTTGCTATCGATAAAGATATAAAGTTGAATCATTGAAACGTAAAACTATCTTCAAGTAGGCTTATTTTGCCCCGCTTCACAAAATAAAATCTGTATACGACGGAAAAATTAGAAACTTCCATCATGAAATATGATATTGACAATCATGAAAAATAAAAGATCAAAACATTCCAGTTTAGGATGTATCATGTTTTTATATACTAAAAAAAAGTGAATTTTCCTTCAAATTCTTAGCACACACCTAACATTGAACATGAAAGGTTAAAGAGAGAGTGGGGATCAAATTAGAAAATAAGATTCGTTTTCTTTCCTCGTATATGCAATCATCAATCGATAGTCATATTGGATTGTTGTATTTTTTATGGGGGGGGGGGGGGCGGGTAGATTTAATGTGATGTTGTTTTATTTTCATGTTCACTGTCAGACATCATCTTTCAATACATTACGATAACATTGTGCATTTGCATTTTAGTTCTGTCTTTATCCGTCCATAAACTAGCCTACGAAAGTGTTCAGGAACAAATATAACTTTTAAAACACAATATTTTGTCATACATAACAAGTGATATTATTCTGGCTATTCGCACTCAGTACCTTTAGTGCTTTGATTTATTGTTGCAAAAGTATATATTTATACAGAAAATATTACGAAACAGAGTTTAAACTTATCATTTTGTTGATAAGGATATAAATACAATTATACAAGGTAAAAGCATAGTAACAATATAGCTTTCATAATGTATAAATGCATACATATCCCATAGGAGGAGATTCAAAAGAATATAATCATTGGCAAGTATCTGATTAAAGAAGAGGACTTACAGTCTCTAGACAAGACTAACTGGCTAACAGATCAGGTATGATATTTACTCAATGTTTTCCAAAATCACAAGCTAGATTTTTTTAACAATCATTAAATCAACCAGTAATATAAATTAAATACAGAAATCATTTTCACACTGAAGGAACCAACAAGGAAGGAATGAAAGGAAGAATGGCAAGATTAAAATAGAAATATTAAAGATAGCCCTATCTCTGTGGTTTAATTCATGTTTTTATGTATCTACGTTTTTGTTGGCCTATCAGCAATGCGTGTTCTAGTTTGTTTGTATGGGACTCTTTTTGTGCTAGGTTTACGTTGAACATTTTTCTATTGCCAATTTAATTACAATTTTGGGATTGTATTCAGTTCTGTTACGTGAGTGTTGTATTTTGGACATATTTCCTTCAGACATCGGACTTAAAGAAGCTTCATCTTATTTCTATACGATAGGTGATCAATGCCTTTATGTACATCCTTCAACAGAAGGGTCACGGTGTACAGATACTGGACTCATTCTGGTATCCAGAGGTGAAAAAGAAGGGGATACAAAATGTTAAAAGAATTCGTAATTTGCACGAGAAACGTATTCTGCTTATCCCTGTACATATGCCGGGTCACTGGGGAATTGTGGTGAGACAACATGTTATTGAAGTTATTCTAAGACTTTTAATGAAAAGGATTCAGGTTTATGAAATGATTTGAAAAAACATAATTCAAAATCAATCAACATTACTATATATCTAAACTTGTATTGGCGTAATGGAAATAGAAAATCGTTCAGTTTTCGTTTATAAATACAAAGAGGAATATTTTATGATATTATTGCAACGATTATATCTTGACACTTTTCTCATAATGTTCATAATTTCTAAATGAAATACTGGCAGAGTTTCAAATTTACGTTCATGCTTTGTTTTAAACCAATTAACATCACTATAATTCTGTGACTTTTATAAAATTTTATGTTACATTTCTGTATTGAATAAAACGAAATCTTCTTTGTAAAATTTGAAACAAACCGTTTCAGGTTGTGTTTATAAAAGAGGGATCCTTTATTATGTCTGATTCACTGAACAGCATGGACGAAGAAATATCCAGGACAGTAAGGTACATTTGGAATAGGAATTGCAAATATACTATCCTTCGACCTCTAAAATGATTATACCCCCTCCATATCCAACAGTCAAAATACATTGTACTTAAATAAATTTGTTTGAGACAATATTTTTTCATACACCTTATAATTGTACATATCCTGTATTTAATTACTTTCCTGCCAAATGTGTATGTTTAGGAAGAGAAAATGTGGTTTTTAAAACAAAAATTCAACACTTACGAAGTCACATTTGATTCAGATAGGCAAAATATAAGTAATAGATCGGAAGGAATTCTTGTATGCTCCGAAATACCAGAAATAATAATCATTGGAGGCTATAAAATCTGAATAAATTCATTTTGGAAGAAAGGCTAAAGATATTCATGTTCTTTCATAAAGAAGTCAATATTTGAACAAAATGAGAAAAAGGTTGATTTTAGGGAGTCACCTTAAGGTGAACATCACTGAAAGAAATGAAAAAAACTTGATGACAGGAAACATATATATTGCAGGAGGTTCCTTAGCAGACATCACCTTCTTGTTGTACGGGACAAAGAGAGAGAAAGCGTAAGACACTCTTATTATTGATTCTATTCAGTGAATCAAAACTACGCTTTAAATCTAAAACCAGAACAAAAATATCATAATCAAAACTAACCAAAACAACCCAAATATTCTGAAAGACATTGAAATGGTAATTCAAAGTACCATACATTGAAATGGTAATTCAAAGTACGCGTACAAAGTACCATTCCTCAATACTTTGAAAATTTAGAACCACCTCTTATTTGTTATAAGTACAAGAAACCTATTCGAAACTTCGTTTTTAACTATAATAAAGTTACATCGGATCCTGACATACTTGAATCGTGTCCTGCTTCTTGAGAATGAGCAACTTCTAAATATCTCTACAAACCAGCCGGCCATGTTGTTACTGGTGACTTTTCAATTATCCAAGACAGACAGCTCCGTGGTCTTCTTATAAAAGGACCTAAGTTTAGAATCCCATCCAAGATAGATTTTGTCAAATGCCGTGAGGTGCTTACGGAAGCCTTAGATAATTATACGAAAAGATGGTGTAAATCAGAAGGAGTCGAACAGCATGCTCTGAATGACCGGAAAACCTCATTTTAGATATAACGGATATTCGAATAGATAACTTCCATAAAAACTCTCATCTTTTTCAAAATCCACGTTCCAAATCAGAAAGATATTTTAAATCCAAACTAAGTAACTTACATGAAAAATATGTCTTTGCACCAGCTGATAAAGCAGCTAACAACACCATTATCATTTGAAAACGTTACTACATATCATCTTTGGTTTCGGAACTTTCGTCTACTAATACATAAATAAAAAGCAATGAAATTGCATCTAACATTTTAAGCAAGCATAACAGTAAACTGTCTTCATTCAATATCTCTATTTCTAAATTGGATCTCCCAACACTATATTGCATACCGAAACTGCACAAGTCTCCTAACAAATTTCGATTTATTGCTAATTCTAGTAACTGTTCCACTACAATTTTGTCTAGAAATCTGACGTCAGCACTTACTGCTATTAAAGAACACGTAACTAGATATTGTGAAACGGTTCTAAACAGGAACGATATAAATCTATTTTGGTCTATTAAGAATTCAGGGGATGTGATTGACAAAATGAAATCTGGACATTTCCAAGCCTATACGATTTCTTCATGCGTACACCACACTTTCTCATGACAAAATTTATGATCGATTATCTAATCTCATTAAATGGTGTTTTGATCGAGAGAGGGAAACTTAAATTTGTACATCTGAATCGAAGGGTTTCTTTTCCTCGACAGACTACAAATTATACAAATCATGGACATGTAGTGACCTGTGTAATTCCTTGTCATATTTATGTTAGATTTTGTGAGGATCTATACAAGCAGGTTGTAGGAATTCCTATGGGTACTTAACTGTGCGCCTCTTGTTGCAGATTTATTTTTATACACTTATGAAAAAAAAATTATCCAAAATCTTCAAAAGCAAAGAAAATTTGATGATCTGAAATGTTTCAATAATAATTCTAGGTATCTGGATGATATTCTAACCATTGACAATCCTGCTTTTGAATTATATAAGAATGATATTTATCCACAAGAATTAACACTTAACAAGGTAAACGTTAAAAATACAGAAACATCGTTTTTGGACCTAAATATCAAAATTGTAAACGGAAAGATTCATACAAGTGTATATGACAAAAGGGATGATTTTGGATTCAACATAGTAAATTTCACCTGGCTTGACGGTGATGTTCCAAGATTACCGTCATACGACATTTACATATCACAGCTCATCCGGTACGCTAGAGCATGTACTGATATTTTGGATTTTCACAGTAGAAATTTACAAATTACCAAAACACTTTTAGGTCAAGGTTTCCGCTTTCATAAACTATCTTTTATGGTGATATGATAAACATAATTAGAAGGATCAAAGGTAGGCAGCATAACCATCGAAAATGCGTCAGAATCATCAAACGCCTTTTGTACCGTGGATATGATCCTAATGTCACCAGACGGACACTAGGTTTGGTACTTGACCAATCTACAGTCTTGTGCAAGCGCATCCTTGAGACTTGCACTCTGACTGACTGTGAGGACGGGACTCCATGACGGGCCCTGTCCAAACCTCTTTAAAGAAGACGGGGCCCCGACCACCTGTCCTCTCGGACTCCTCGGGTGATTAAATACATGAGCTCGCTACAGCCGGCAGAGCACGGACTATATTACGCATGCCCTTTTTTAATGTGCATTTACATATTCATCTGTGTTTCTGGGGCCTCTGCGTTTCGCGGTCTTGTTTGTGTGAGGTAATCTTACAGTGAGGAGGTTGCTTTACACCACAATTGTACGTTCTTCGAGACCTCTGGGTAATTGGAGAAGTGAGAGGGTTGTGCGCACGTAATCCAGGATAAGCACACCATTTGCTTCTTACGTGACAAATGGCCGTCCAAAGTCGGCACCGGTTGTCCATTGGTCTCGTCGGTTTATGTGTAGTCTTTTTTGTTTGATGCTTACTTGTCGTATGTCTCTTTTCCGTCTCATACTATACTCGTCTTTTGTGTTTTTGCATCGGGTGTTTTGGTGTTCTGCTGTTGGTGCTGCAACGGGGTCTTGTTGGAGATCTACTCCCTTCTTTCAAATATAGAAAAGATCATGTGGACTGCAAGAGAAAGCATCTTTTGCTAACTTGAAAAAAGGTCACTTGATGCTTACTCCTGTAATTGTGAGTGCTGTTGAGATTGTCTTCAGGGTTTTCTTTAATTCATTTGAGATAAGCAGAACAAAATTGTTTATCGTGTTAATGGACGTATAACATTCATTACTTAATTTCTAAAGTACAGATATTGACATCATACTTCTTCATTATGTAATGACATGATAAAGTACGATTTGTTGGTTTCATGTCGTTCTTTGTATGACAAATAAAGCAAAATAATTAGGAAAATCAACCAAAACGCCATATTCAGGCCTTATTTGTCTGATGACTAAAATACATGGTACATGGTACATGCAACATTACATTTCGTGTTTTTCAGTTATATAACACTAATAGAATCAGTGGTGGAGATTGTGGACCGTACATTCTTAAAATTGCCATGTGTACTGCTTTTAACGACAAGAAATATCACGAGGTAACATGTTTGCGCTATATACCTTAGACAGTTATTTTCATAAAACTCAGAAAATATGTTACATACTCTGTATCATACAAACAAACTATCAAATACAACAGAAACGAATATGCTACAAATAAATAAAAATTTTGATTTTTTCAGATATCTATGAAGAACGTTCGACAACAAGTGAAGCAGGATTGCAGAGGAATGACTGATTTTTGAATAGAAAAGGAATTAAAGAAATGATTGACCCATTTTAGTCTTTGTTAAAAAATTGAACATACATGAAACTACTCACCAAAGTTCTCGGCCTCATTCCTCGGTAACAAGGTCATGTACCCTCACCAAATTTATAGTGTGTTTGAGTCAATGCCTAGGCATGAATCCCTGAAAATTTCAGTATCGTAACCAGGGGAATACTATAAAAGTTTGGACTTCAGAATTTATCTGAATTGTAGAAATATTGGCAAGGTTCTCGGCCTCATTCCTCGGTAACAAGGTCATGTAGCCTCACCAAATTTATAGTGTGTTTGAGTCAATGCCTAGGCATGAATCCCTGAAAATTGCAGTATCGTAACCAGGGGAATACTATAAAAGTTTGGACTTAGAATTTTTTCAGAATTTATCTGAATTGTAGAAATATTGGCAAAGTTCTCGGTCTCATTCCTCAGTAACAAGGTCATGTACCCTCACCAAATTTATAGTGTGTTTGAGTCAATGCCTAGGCATGAATCCCTGAAAATTTCAGTATCGTAACCAGGGGAATACTATAAAAGTTTGGACTTAGAATTTTTTCAGAATTTATCTGAATTGTAGAAATATTGGCAAAGTTCTCGGCCTCATTCCTCGGTAACAAGGTCATGTACCCTCACCAAATTTATAGTGTGTTTGAGTCAATGCCTAGGCATGAATCCCTGAAAATTTCAGTATCGTAACCAGGGGAATACTATAAAAGTTTGGACTTAGAATTTTTTCAGAATTTATCTGAATTGTAGAAATATTGGCAAAGTTCTCGGCCTCATTCCTCGGTAACAAGGTCATGTACCCTCACCAAATTTATAGTGTGTTTGAGTCAATGCCCAGGCATGAATCCCTGAAAATTTCAGTATCGTAACCAGGGGAATACTATAAAAGTTTGGACTTAGAATTTTTTCAGAATTTATCTGAATTGTAGAAATATTGGCAAAGTTCTCGGCCTCATTCCTCAGTAACAAGGTCATGTACCCTCACCAAATTTATAGTGTGTTTGAGTCAATGCCTAGGCATGAATCCCTGAAAATTTCAGTATCGTAACCAGGGGAATACTATAAAAGTTTGGACTTAGAATTTTTTCAGAATTTATCTGAATTGTAGAAATATTGGCAAGGTTCTCGGCCTCATTCCTCGGTAACAAGGTCATGTACCCTCACCAAATTTATAGTGTGTTTGAGTCAATGCCTAGGCATGAATCCCTGAAAATTGCAGTATCGTAACCAGGGGAATACTATAAAAGTTTGGACTTAGAATTTTTTCAGAATTTATCTGAATTGTAGAAATATTGGCAAAGTTCTCGGCCTCATTCCTCGGTAACAAGGTCATGTACCCTCACCAAATTTATAGTGTGTTTGAGTCAATGCCTAGGCATGAATCCCTGAAAATTTCAGTATCGTCACCAGGGGAATACTATAAAAGTTTGGACTTAGAATTTTTTCAGAATTTATCTGAATTGTAGAAATATTGGCAAGGTTCTCGGCCTCATTCCTCGGTAACAAAGTCATGTACCCTCACCAAATTTATAGTGTGTTTGAGTCAATGCCTAGGCATGAATCCCTGAAAATTTCAGTATCGTAACCAGGGGAATACTATAAAAGTTTGGACTTAGAATTTTTTCAGAATTTATCTGAATTGTAGAAATATTGGCAAAGTTCTCGGCCTCATTCCTCGGTAACAAGGTCATGTACCCTCACCAAATTTATAGTGTGTTTGAGTCAATGCCTAGGCATGAATCCCTGAAAATTGCAGTATCGTAACCAGGGGAATACTATAAAAGTTTGGACTTAGAATTTTTTCAGAATTTATCTGAATTGTAGAAATATTGGCAAGGTTCTCGGCCTCATTCCTCGGTAACAAGGTCATGTACCCTCACCAAATTTATAGTGTGTTTGAGTCAATGCCTAGGCATGAATCCCTGAAAATTTCAGTATCGTAACCAGGGGAATACTATAAAAGTTTGGACTTAGAATTTTTTCAGAATTTATCTGAATTGTAGAAATATTGGCAAAGTTCTCGGCCTCATTCCTCGGTAACAAGGTCATGTACCCTCACCAAATTTATAGTGTGTTTGAGTCAATGCCTGGGCATGAATCCCTGAAAATTTCAGTATCGTAACCAGGGGAATACTATAAAAGTTTGGACTTAGAATTTTTTCAGAATTTATCTGAATTGTAGAAATATTGGCAAGGTTCTCGGCCTCATTCCTCGGTAACAAGGTCATGTACCCTCACCAAATTTATAGTGTGTTTGAGTCAATGCCTAGGCATGAATCCCTGAAAATTTCAGTATCGTAACCAGGGGAATACTATAAAAGTTTGGACTTAGAATTTTTTCAGAATTTATCTGAATTGTAGAAATATTGGCAAAGTTCTCGGCCTCATTCCTCGGTAACAAGGTCATGTACCCTCACCAAATTTATAGTGTGTTTGAGTCAATGCCTGGGCATGAATCCCTGAAAATTTCAGTATCGTAACCAGGGGAATGCTATAAAAGTTTGGACTTAGAATTTTTTCAGAATTTATCTGAATTGTAGAAATATTGGCAAAGTTCTCGGCCTCATTCCTCGGTAACAAGGTCATGTACCCTCACCAAATTTATAGTGTGTTTGAGTCAATGCCTAGGCATGAATACCTGAAAATTTCAGTATCGTAACCAGGGGAATACTATAAAAGTTTGGACTTAGAATTTTTTCAGAATTTATCTGAATTGTAGAAATATTGGCAAGGTTCTCGGCCTCATTCCTCGGTAACAAGGTCATGTACCCTCACCAAATTTATAGTGTGTTTGAGTCAATGCCTAGGCATGAATCCCTGAAAATTTCAGTATCGTAACCAGGGGAATACTATAAAAGTTTGGACTTAGAATTTTTTCAGAATTTATCTGAATTGTAGAAATATTGGCAAAGTTCTCGGCCTCATTCCTCGGTAACAAGGTCATGTACCCTCACCAAATTTATAGTGTGTTTGAGTCAATGCCTAGGCATGAATCCCTGAAAATTGCAGTATCGTAACCAGGGGAATACTATAAAAGTTTGGACTTAGAATTTTTTCAGAATTTATCTGAATTGTAGAAATATTGGCAAAGTTCTCGGTCTCATTCCTCAGTAACAAGGTCATGTACCCTCACCAAATTTATAGTGTGTTTGAGTCAATGCCTAGGCATGAATCCCTGAAAATTGCAGTATCGTAACCAGGGGAATACTATAAAAGTTTGAGCTATACCAACAGGATGTGTCAATACTTTGCTTCATTTATTTTTTATTCTGTAAGAAGTGGAGTTGGGGCATTGGTGTCATATGTATTTTTTGGTATGATGATAGTAATACAGAAAATTTATAATACACATATTTTCAATACAGGTGTTTCTTAGTCGAATTGTCAACTGTATTCTGGAATGCAGTTGACAATTCAATTGTCAACTGTCAACTGTATTCCAAAATATGTTTGCCCTTGCATCCGGGGTTTAAAAAGGAGCTCCGGGTCTTTTTCTGGTCTTGTGCATAAAATAGATATTTGAAAATGAACATATCATTTTTTATGTTTTTTTTTTTCTTTTTTTTCTTTCTTTATTCTTTTTTAAATTTCCATTTCATTGTCTTTATCTATTTATTTATTTTAATCACAAATTAGTACATCGGCGGAAACCCAGTCTATTGCCCTACGATTATCTTACGGAGTATAACGGAGAAGATGCCGTGGGTTTCCGACGATAGAATTTGTAAAGATATATTTGATTTTATACATAGTTCATTCTTATCTAGTGTTTATTTATTTTCTTATTATTATTACATTTGTGTATTAGATTTTTTAATCATTTTATTATTATTATTATTATTATTATTTTTTGCATTAGGTTAATCTTACTAATATTAGTTCTATTTACTGATAAAGATCATATTGCAAAAGTTTCTTCTGTACATCTGATATATAACAAGGTGTAAAGTGAGTTCCTCATACATTTTTACAAACTGAATATCTACAACATAATAAAGTACTTACTTTATGAAAGCATAAGCTACGCCTCCAGTCTCTGAAAACTTCACATGGTGTACACACAAAAAGGAAAAAATATGATTGACATGATAATGAAACATAATTTACTGGAACGTATTATATTTCATATTGTATTTACTATCATTAATCTAGATCTAGAAATTTACATACACAAGTAATGAATTATTTTGATGTTCCTTGTTACATGTAAAATTACTCTGGACACATTGAAGCAAACACTTGCTGTTCAAATTAGTTTAGAATCTTCACCCCTGCTAGGGTTTTGCAGAAGCCTGTATTTTAGCAGTAACAACTAAAATATTCCATTTAACCAAACATTCCAGAATATGATGACATCAACAAAATATGAGTTCCAAGAACTTTCGTCTCGAGGAACAAAACGACTGCAAATCACTTGATCAGTGAAAGGAGCTGTTAAGATAAGGCGTAGAATCTGCCCTAAAAAGTCGAAATTTCAAAATGCAAAAATTGAGAATCTTCTTCGGTTGAAATTTGAAGTTACTTGGTCTGTATATGAATCTGCTTTCAGATGGGATAATTTATGCAAAATAAGACCGATATTTGGGTCAAAATAAGCGTTTTTTTTTACACAGAAATCAATGGAAAACGGAAAAGTTTTATACAACATCGTCCCCCCCCCTCGCTTTACAACGCCACTTTCACCAAAGGTGTATATCAATAAAACACATTTTCTGGCCGAGTGGGGTTCTGAAGCGAGGGGGGGGGGGGACAATGTCCCACAGGCGAAAAACAAAAAAAGGGGGGATGGCTGACTATTTTTAAATTTGCCTCTAGAGCGTTAAAGTACGTAATATTGTCGTCTTTTTCTTTTTATATCACGGAACAATCTATTCAGAGTGTGTTCCGATCAAATATTTAACCGTTTGGAAGGAAATAAACGAGAAAGTTGTCTATTTCTACACCGTGTGTATTTCGCGCCAGAAAGCTACATAAATGGCTGAGAAGAACGAAATAAAACCGTTTTTCAGTTTCCGGATTGCAGAATTTGCCAATTGTATTGATATAATAACCTCAAAGTTAATTTTGCTTATCCAATTTTGACATTAAAAGGTAACAGAAGCATAATAAACGTAAAAATGTTTAAAATAATGCATTTTTTGTGCATTTTCGAGCGAAATTCAACGTTTTCCGTCATCTGTACCCCTACCTCTTGAACCCGTAATTATAACATCTTTCATCGAATCTATTTAAATAAAACACCTACTAGGAATCTTATAATACTTTATATTTTTATCCTGACCAACTTTTATCTAAATTGGAGGGACAGCGCCCGAGAAATAATCGAGTGCTTTCAGGGCTAAATCCGGCCCTTATCTTAACAGCTCCTTTGAATAAAACAAACAACATGATATAATACAACATTACTTACTTTCAAAGAAGAGCGGAACATAAACTTACTCCTCGAAACGAGACTGAAAGCTTTACAATTGAAACACTCAATTTTACAGACAATTTCATTTTGAATTTTAAGCATGATACTGAAACGTAGCCTGCATTCTGTGCTACATTTCTATTCTTTCTCTAAGAAAATATTTTTATGGTTTGTTGAGATTTTTTGTTTATTGAGATTTTTTGTTTGTTTGTGTGTGAATTTTTTTTATCATTATGATTATTTCGAACGTCCAAACAATAAAACTAAAAATACTTACTGTATCATATACATTCTCAAAAGTCAACATTATAGAGATTTCTAGGCAGACGACAACCCAAGAAATCTACAACGAGGAAAATTTCGATTCCAACTAAAATTTGGGTGAAAGAAACGACATGCATTGCATAGAATAATACAAAAAACTCTGCAAGTATCCAACTTTCAAAACTTGAAACGAAATATTTATTCATAATCAATGTAAAGGGCGATGAACGCAGATGAAAAATGTCATTGAAAAATTTTGCATCTGAAACCTAAGCGTGGTGTTTCGAAAAAGACGATAACTCGTATTGCTTCCGTATTGTACCCATATTCGAATTTAAGACAGGTCGATACAAGTAAATGTTCATTTGCTTGCTTTGATAAATGAATTTATTGTTAGCCAATAAATTGTATTATATGATTGTTATTTATTCTGGTCAAGAATTGACGTATATTTGGAGAACACTTTTAAAAACAGGAAATTTTGTATCTGTCCGTGCACCATATCATAACATGTGGTGAGCAATGAAAAATTTCTGTTTAAGTGTTCTCCGAAAACACGTTTTTTCTTGACCAGAATAGATAACCATCATATCATTGATGATTATGGCCAAATGATAGGCCTAAAGTAAAATCTTATAAAGAAGATTTAAACAGTATTTACTCAGTTTAATCAAAGGGGATTGCCGTGAAACATATCATTTGCGTATCACGTGATACGCAACAGTGATGATGTGACTTTACCTCAAGCTAGCAGAATTTGCTTTTGAGCATTGTTCTTATAGTCCCATTTTCATAATGGAAGTGTTCAAGCTGTCTTCTTTCTTAAAGAAAATTTCAAAACCAGGTCTACTGCTT
>VSWD01000010.1:56849455-57061028 GCA_033119305.1 Pinctada imbricata | reverse complement strand
TCTAAAACGTGGGTCCTGTGGAATTATGTCCCATCCATCATGCTACACTTTTCGGTACATTTTTTGATATAATTTTCACCCTCTTTGGTCATATTTCATTGTTTCGATTGAGAATCACTAACAAGGGTTGAGTACCCGAAACGTGCATGTCTGGTCCATGCTGCAAATTTATCCGTTCATAAATGATGCTATTGAATTTGAAGACGTTTAACAATTGTACTCATTATATGTGAATGACTGTGAAATGCATTTTCTAAAAAATAATTCTCCTTGTATAGAATTTGAAATGATATGTATTTTTGTTCTGATGTATGCTGATAACATGGTACTCACAGCTCAAAATTCTCCGCATTTACAACAAAAGATTGATGAGTTACAACATTACAACAAGAGAAGTTAACGATAAATACCGACAAAACAAAAGGAACGGTTTTTAGAAATGGCGATATATGAAAGAAGAAAAAAATACCGGATGTGAGAATTCTACCGAATTGAAGCGGCGGGTGTTGCATGCAAGCAGGAGATGCTTACTCTTCCTGGGCACCTGGTCTCACTCCCATATTGGGAGTCCGCTTCTTTACATGTGGTGGAAGTTTTTGTTTGTTTGCTTTGGTTTCTGTTTTATCCTGATTTTGTTGATAAATTCTGGAATGCTCTTTTATTTTAAGTGGAAGTTCAATGTGACTCAAAAACATATTTCAAATCAGAGAAGAAAGGCTTACTTTTCCTCAGAAAATAAGCTTAAGGAACATTCAGTTTATGTTGAAACAAAATGTTCAGTATTATATTCAGTAATGCTGAGCAAAAAAATGTTAAGGATATCCATTTCGAGTTTGCATTGGATTAAAATTGTGATAGGAACTCTGTTTTATTTGCATAGTTCTATTGTCATAACTTAGATAAACATTAATTTTTAAGTAAGTTGTAAGTATTTGTTCAACTCTTGGGTACAAAAATGTCAACGGAGCGAAGTGTCTGTCTCCTACTAATTTTTCAAATAATGCATATTTAAAAAAAATAGAATTTTAACCCAAAATCTCCATGGAAGAAATAAGTCATAATTAATCAGTATGAATGTCATGTCAGATCCAGAGTACACAATGATATTATTTTGAAAATCCGGTATTCAATCTTAACTCATGGCTGTAAACGAAAATCTGATATTGTCCTTGCAATTTTGAAAACGTAAGAAAAATGGTGAGAAAAAATTACAATAAAATGAGGGGTTTTAAACTTAACAATCATTTTCAGTTAAATTATAATCTTGAGTTAAATGAATCTGGAAGGTTTATTAAGTAAGGGTAACTGAAAAAGAGATAAAAGAGAAAAACACGTTTTTTGGTAAAATAAGCATTTTATTCAAAATTGAATATGGAAAAAAATCAAAACAAAGGAGGGGATCTCCAACAACACCAGGTTGCAGCACCCACAGCAAAACCCCAAAACACCCAATGTAAAAACACAGAGCAGACAAGCACAGAAAGAGGCGCATAAGGGACAAGGAAGGTCAACGCACAACACAGAAACATCAAACACAAAGGAATACACATAAATCAACGAGACCAATGGGCAACCGGTGCCGACTTAGGACGGCCATTTGCCACCGAAATAGCAGAAGATGCGATTATCCTAGATTACGTGCGCACAAAAACATTTTAACCTAAAATTAAAGCAATGACCAGACATTATGTTTGATCGGTGTCTTTTTGTAATATTTTCAATATCTTAGCTCCAGTATTTTGATGAAAATTACACAACACTATTTTGAACGAAAACAATCCGTTACTTTTTTGTCTAGTATATGTTTAACTATATGTTTAATGAACCATGTAATAGATACAAAACAAAGGAGGGGATCTCCAACAACACTAGGTTGTAGCACCCACAGCAAAAACCAAAAACACTCAATGCAAAAACAAAAAGCAGACAAGCACGGAAAGAGACGCACAAGGGACACGGAACGTCAACGCACAACACAGAAACACCAAACACAAAGGACTACACATAAACCAACGAGTCCAATGGGCAACCGGTGCCGACTTAGGACGGCCATCTGCCACGAATATAGCAGAAGGTGTGGTTATCCTATATTACGTGCGCACAACCCTCCCACTTTTCCGATTACCCAAAGGTCTCGAAGAACGTACAATTGTGGTGTAAAACAACTTCGTCTCTATCAGATGACCACACACAAACAAGACCGCAAAACGCAGGGGCCCAAGCAACACAGATGAATATGTAAATGGGTATAAAAAGAAGGCGCACGTAATACAATCCTTGTCCTGCCGCCGCGAGCTCATGTATGTTATCACCAGAGGAGTCCGACTGACATTCAGAGAGGACAGGTGGTCGGGGCCCTGTCTTCTCTAAAGAGGTTTGGACAGGGCCGGTCATGGAGTCCCGTCGTCACAGTCAGTCAGAGTGCACGTTTTAAGAATGCGCTTGTACAAGACTGTAGATTTGTCAAGTACCAAGTTTAGTGTCCGTCTGGTGACATTAGGATCGTATTCACGGTATAAAAGGCGTTTGATAATTCTGACGCACTTTCGATGGCGATGTTGTCTATCTTTGATCCTTCTTGTCTTGTTTATAATGTCACCATAAAATGCAGGTTGTGAAATACCCAAAGTAATATACTCTGTTGCCTGTATTGGTCCGAATTTCAGAAGAAGTTGACGATAATATTTATAAAATTTCCAGAAAATCTTTACTAATTTGTGAAAGCGAAAACCTTGTTCTAATAGTTTCTGCTAATTTGTAAATTTCTACTGTGAACAGTTACAACATTATTGAACAAAGATTTACTGATATTACTGTACAAAATATGATTTATAAAATTGTAGACAGTCCGAAAGGTTTCATCTATCAGCATTAATATAACCATTTTTGTATTCAAAATTATTTATTGAAATCTATAGATTCGAATCAGGAATTATATTACTTTTAGAATGTAAGGACATGATCTTAATATTTAAAGAGGAAGATATACAAGGGTGGGGCGTTCGAATAGAAATAGTACCTTGTGTAATTTATATGATATTGAGGATGAATATCACTTTGTACTTAATGTCCTTTTTTATGTTGATATACATCAAAAATACATCAAAAGATACTTTTATATCAGACCTAGTGTTTTTAAACTAATACAATTGCTAAGTACTGTTAGTGCAAATATCTAGAGGAAACATCGAAGATCAGATAGCAAATTTTATGTTATTTCATTTTCTTAATATCATTTATATGTGATTATCTGCTATGTCATGGTTATTTTGATATATTTTCATTGTTTTACTATATATGATACATAAGTTAGAAACATTGTTTATTATACTCATCATTATTCTTACTCGTGTTTCTCTACCATGACACTCATTCTCATTGTAATTTCTATTTATTGTTATAATTTGTATTCTATAAATGTTCAATATTCTGATGTGTCTGTAAGTGAGCCCGGGAACATTTTGAAGTGTGGACCATTAAAAACTTACTCGAATGTAAGATTTTCAATACAAATTCATGTTATTTTTCAAATATAATTACTTTATTAAAACTTTAGTGATGATTGATAACAGAAAAAAATTAATCGTTCAGGATGATTTTGCGAGCTCAGAATTTCAAAATACTTTTGGTTTTAATAGTATAAACCCTATAGCCTCGAAGCTTATTTGGCCCCGGTCAATTTTCTTTATATAAAGAGTCAGAGACTGATATCGCTATAATGTGTATGATAATTAAAATGAAGGCAAGTTTTAAATTATCATTAGATTCTGTAAGATTTTTGTAAGATTTTCATGGGTTCTATTTTTAGATATGAATATGAAAATCAAACTGGAAAGAGTCACAACGGAGAGTGCTTTCCGGCGAGGGGCTCAGAATTGGAACTTGTGAAATTCGCTTCTCCGTGGTGTTTTGTAGATTTCTCAAAAACGAATCGGCGAATCCCTAAATAACTTTCATATATTATTTAGACAGATTTGGGCTTCCAATAAGCATAATTTCTATATCAAGGATTTTTCTGGAAAAATGGTCAAAATGGGGACCAAAGTCCATCTGAATGACATGTCAAAAATGTTCTATTTTCACTGTCGTTTTCGGGATGAAAATGGTAACGAAAAGATATATATCATCTGGTACTAATACAATCTACAGGAAATGATCTTTCTTTTGATACATCATTTTTTATATAAGCCGTTCATTTTTAGTCAGTAAATGACGTCAGTTTTGGGGTGTTGCATACACGTTTTTTAGGTCAAACAGTTATGCTATTGTAACCTTTTGAACAATCAGAAGCGAGCATTTATTTTTGAGCAGAGGAAACGCTGGAACGGTCTGTCCAACAAATTTCTACACAAAATCAAGAGAAAACACACATTTGATTGCTATGGATAGGTAAGATGAGAATATCAATGGTGGAAATTAAGGATTGTGTACTATTTGCTTCTTTTTCACAGATGTATGTACGTCAATTGCCGGCTCGGCCCACGCGTGTTTTCAGAATTTTCGTCCAATGTCTGTTCGAACTAGAAATCTGTACTGGTGTCGGAACAGTTTCCGGACGATTTTGAAGGCTTTTCGGGGATAACTCCTCCGTCCCTCAATGGAAAGCATTTAAATTTCTCTCAAATAATGCTATGCCTTTCCACAGATATACATGTTGAATGAAAATATTAAATCTCTCGAGAAATATGGTTTCTAGACCGATTTTTTACCCTATATTTTGGCCATTTTTCGCAAATCGGTGGAACAGTTTCCGGACACCTGATTTTAAATTTGTCAATTTTGATCAATTTCAGCCCAAACTGGATGATTGTTGGATATTGTTTTCTTCATTATTTTTTTCAAATGAGTTTGTAAAAATAATTTTGAAAATATAACCGAAACCTCTCAAATCACGTAGATTTAAATGGTATCGTTCTCGGCGACCTTCACCGTTGCGATATAAAACGGGGCAGAAAGGGGTAAAAAGATTGCGTGAAAAAGCAACTTAGATACAAAATTTTGTTTATATGATTCGTGATTTGAATTCTGCATTTAAAAATCAAAAACAAAATTGTCAGAAAATTTTGAAAATAATTTCCATTAAAGTACTTGAAAAGGGCGACTGTCCGGAAACTTTTACTGTCCAGAAACTAATCTGACACCAGTAACGTTGTCGTTATTTAACCTTTTATTACAATGAATCACATTTCTTAGTTACTGTTGAATTGATTTGATTTGAATCGTCAAATCAAATCCCATTATATATGGTCATTGATGTGTTGACTGCCTCCCCCTCCATATAGTCTTGTTCAGATGACAAATATGGATAATGACCATATCCCTGTATACATCACAAAATTGATAATTAAGAAAATCAGAAACCGAAGGCATACAAAATCTGGATAAACGGAAACCAAAGCAACAAACGAAAAACCTCCACCACATGAAAAGAAGCGAACACCCGATATGGGAGTGAGACCAGGTGCCCAGGAAGAGTAAGCATCTCCTGCTTGAATGCAACATCCGCCGCTTCAATTCGGTAGAACTGTCACATCCGGTTACTTCCATTTCGGATGTTATTCTGTTGTCAATAGAACTTCTTCATATTACCAATAGACTTGAATTTTAGACCTACCAAGACTCGACATCACTACTTTTGACGTTTTTTGTAATTGTGACATCATAAATGAGATACGACGTCATAGTCAAAAGTTACGTCAAATCTTGTGATGTTGGGTCTTAGGATGTGTAAAATACAAGTCAATTACGGTAATATAAAAATCGTCTATTGTGTTGTTTTACAGTTCTATTCAGTGACGGATTCAAGGGGTGCGGAGGAGGCATCCATTCCCCGGCACTGACCTAAAATTTAAAAAAAAGACGTATATTTTGGCCCATTTTCAGTAAAAATCGACAAAATTCGCCCCTTCACCCCCCGGCAAAGGGGCGCTGGATCCGCCACTGCTATTGTATGTGTAATATGAACTCATGGAAAGACCATCTATGAGGACGAAGTCAAAACACTGTGCTTAGTGCTGTATATTGAAATAAATTTTTCAATACAATACGATACAATATAGTTTGCTTTAATACTCAATATTATCAATACAATACGCATTTTTCATTTTCTCTAATTCATCATTATAATAATCAATAAATGGAGTTTTTATGTTTCAATCGATGACAACTTTATAAAACAGAAAAAAAACCAACAAATGTATGTTTTTCCATTAATTCAAATACAAAAAAAGGAATAAAAAGATAACAATAGCAGCTATGGAAAGTGTTTCTTTGTCTAGCAAAGAATTATTTTGACATATTTTCTACATACGAGTAATTACATTTGGCTTCTGCAAAATGCTGCCAAACAGACAAAGCAAACAAACAAAAACATCAACCACGGAGTGAGACCAGGTGCCAAGAAGCTTTTATTGACCTCATGTGCCAAAACGTACAAGTGATCGGAGAATATTCAGAAGAAATATGGAAATAACATCAAAATTAAAAGTCTATATTTATTAAATGTATTGAAAGTATCGATTCTCAGCATCTATGTATCGATACGTATTGAAAATATCAAAATACCGATACTCTTCAATATAAATATACAGCACTAACTGTTATTGCAATGAGTTTTATTTTGTGAGTAAACAGCTCGCTTCGCTCGCTCACATACATTTGTATAAATAAATGTCTTCCAAAGGAAGCGATTGGCTTAAAATAACACTTCCAGTTAACCTTTAGGAAGAATAACTCTTACAGAAAATTGTGTGATAAATACGAGCAAATATTTACAATAGATTATGATGGAAAATATGAAATTTCAACTTGTATCATGATGTTTCATCATCACCGTCCCATTATTTCGTCATTAGAACCAAAATTATACTGTTATTTCACTATTCAAAAGACAGCAACAAAGAATTTCTGAAGCGAACCTGTCTGAGAAAGTGACCCTCCATTACTATAGGCCGTTTCATATAACTATCCTTAACATGTCAAAACAATAAATTAATTATACATTATAATCTACCGACGAAATAGACTATACCTTTAAAACGAAAGTACAGACAGCCCCTTCAAAGATTAATTGGAATAGCTACTTGAAACAGTCACATGAAGACATGGTATATCTTTGAAGTTGTCCGGGTGCCTGGTCTTTTATACCTGACCCCTTGTAACGACGTCACCGTTTTAACCTTCATGTTGACGTCGTAGCGTGATCTTTTTCATTAATGTTGACGTCGTAGCGTGATCAGATAATGACGTCCAAATCTTAATGAAATTTATCAAATGATTCAAAATAGCTCATCAATTGAGTATATCATTCACTACCGGTTGTACCTAGTCTTCTAGTGACCTGGTAGGGAATTATTCCTGGTCTATATCTCATGTACTACAAAGGGTATTGCTTTGATATTTTTTATGTGGATATCTCATCAGCAGACCTTTTATTTGAGACATAGACTTCATAACTAGTGACACTAACATTGGCCTTTGACCTACTTTTGAAAAAAAATAAACTTGGACTATATCTTATGCACTACAGAGGGTATGGCTTTGATATTTCACATGTGGATACCTCATGACTAGGCCTCTCATTTGATACCTTGACTTTTGACCTTGTGACCTTGATGTTGGCCTTTGACCTACTTTTAATCAAAAAAAGGTCGAGCTATAATTATTCACAGCGATGCATCGAAAATCGCCATTTTACCCCTGACTCGAATCGCGAATCACAGAGTCAAAGAATTTATTAAATTAAATAGTCTTAAAACGCATGCAAATGCATCCAATGAAGAGAAAATTTAACATTACAAGTACTGTAACCCATGAACAACTTCTAGCACTGTCACATGACGTATAAAAACCCACAGTGACATTCACTATTTAGGTTGATGCAATTTTCTTTCGAGTGGTTAAACTTACAAGTAAGGTAAGATTAACTTTTCGTCATAAATTCATTGAAAAATCAAATAATCAAGGAGAAATCTACCATAATGCGTTAAAGAAGATCCTGACGATAATATCAATTACACTCATAATAGAGCACGAAATTAAGCATGGACGGACCGCTTGCAAGCTAGAGGTGGGACCAGGTGTCCGGTTGGAGTAAGCATCCCCTGTTGCCTAGCCGCATCCGCCGTCGATGTTTAGGCACGAAAATGAAAACAATATATAAAATTCATGAACTGTCTAACGTTATGTTTATATAGAAAGTGCTATGGCGACAATGTCAGGGAAATTTATTCAAAACACTTATTGTCAAACCCCTAGCGGGGAACCTTTTCGTGAACTCCACATGGCAAAAGGCATAAGTGTGACACAAATGAGTTAAAGAAGATCCTGACGATAATCTCAATAGCACTCACAATAAAGCAGAAAATTAAGCATGGACTGACCCCTAGCAAGCTAGAGGTGGGACCAGGTACCCGGGAGGAGTAATCATCCCCTGTTGGCTTGACACACCCGCCGTCGATGTTTAAGCACGAAAATATAACAATATACAAAATTCATGCACTGTCTGAGGTTATGTCTATATAGAAAGTGCTATGGCGACGATGTCAGGGAAATATATTTAAAAAACTTACTGTCATATAAATTACTCGAATCGGAAAAACTCGAATCGAGACTTTATAAAATCTAATCGAACCGAATGGAAACGTTTCTGACTCGTTGCAGCTCTAATCTTGATATTTCACATATATATTCATTTGTATTCCTTGTGATCAGAGCAGAGCTGTCATTTGAGATCTTGACTTTTGACATAGTGACCTTGATGTTGACCTTTGAACTTCTTTTAAACTATAAGAGGAGGGGCTTTGATATTTCAGATAAAGATTCCTTACGACCATGATGACCTGAGCTTTCATGTGATACAATGACCTTTGACCTAGTAACCTTGACCTTTGACCTACTTTGAAAGTATAAAAGGTAGAGTTTTGATGTTTCACATATAGATTCCTCATGACCAGACCTTTCATTTGATACCATGACCTTTGACATAATGACCTCGATCTTTGACTTTCTTTTAAAGTATAAGAAGTAGAGCTTTGATGTTTTACATATAGATTCCTCATGACAAGACCTTTCATTTTATACCATGACCTTTGACCTAGTGACCTCGACCTTTGACCTACTTTTAAACTGAAAGGGATAGGGCTTTGAGATTTTACTAATACATTCCTTATGATCAAAACTTTCATTTCATTGCATGACTTTTGACCTAGTGGCCTTGACCTTTGACCTACTTTTAAACTATAAAGGAAATGGATTTGACAGAGCTTTCATTTGAATCATTTTGATAATATGACTTTTAACATAGTGACCTTAAAATAATTTATTTTTATTGCCATTTTCTCAAAGCTGCCACTGGGGGCATTTATGTTTCCCAAACATAATTTTTATTTCTTTTTTTTTTTTTTTGCTGCTAGAACTACATGAATCAAAATTGCACATTATTGGGCACATTACAGCCGCGCATATCTCATCAAAAGGACCCAATCAGTCGACACTCTGTGTTTCTAATTAATATGATACAAACATGCGTATACTAAGAGCAAGCGGCCGGCAATTTCTTGCCTCCTACTTCTGAAAAAAATGCCCATTTCTTTCCGTAAAAATATCCGTTGTGTATCAATTTCTATCGCTGCTTAAGTATAGAAAGTCAATTCATTTTATTGAACATGTTCAAAAGAAAGTTACGTTGTCAGGTTGTAGCATGAAATCTATTCTATATAAAAAAAATTGTCCCAAGACACACGATAAATATTTCCGCAACAGGTGCGTCAAGTGTTTCAGTGCGGCGTAAGGGGTCATTTACGACAACTTCTAATATGCGAATATAAAAAGAAGGGAGGAGATCTCCAACAAGACCCCGTTGCAGCATCAACAGTAAAACACCAAAACACCCGATGCAAAAACACAAAAGACGAGTACAGCACGAGACGGAAAAGAGACACACGACATATAAACAGCAAACACAAAAGACTACACATAAACCGACGAGACCAATGGGTAACCGGTGCCGACTTTGGACGGCCATCTGTCACGCAAGTAGCAAATGGTGTGGTTATCCTGAATTACGTGCGCACAACCCTCTCACTTCTCCAATTACCCAGAGGTCTCGAAGAACGTACAATTGTGGTGTAAAACAACCTCCTCACTGTAAGATGACATCACACAAACAAGACCGTAAAACGCAGAGGCCCCAGAGATACAGATGAATATGTAAATGGATATAAAGAGAGGGCATGCGTAATACAGTCCGTGCTCTGCCGGCTGTAGCGAGCTCATGTATGTAATCACCCGAGGAGTCCGATTGACATTCAGAGAGGACAGGTGGTCGGGGCCCTGTCTTCTAAAGAGGTTTGGACAGGGCCCGTCATGGAGTCCAATAGAACGATTACATCTTGACTTTATGACGCCTACCTCAAAGAGCAATATGTCATCACACCAGCGGACAAAGCCTCAAATAATTACACATTTACTTGCAAAAAGTACTATTTCGACAGTCTAGTTAAAGAGTTGGGCTTAAATTCGACACCTTTAAATCACACTTACACCCCAACAAACCTTTCTGCCTCTGAAATAATAGATAACTACAAATCAGCTCTTGCTTCCTTTGGCTTCCACACTAACAATTTAGATTTACCATACTTATACTGTATACCTAAAATGCATAAGAATCCGTACAAACAATGTTTCATCGCTGATTCCTAAAAATGTTCAACCAAATCTGTATCGATCTTACTCACCAAAGTTTTATCTGAAAACAAATCTGGGCTTCAAAAATATTGTTCTACGGTATATTCTCGTAGTTGTATCAACCAGATGTGGATTTTAAAGAATTCGAAGGAACTTTTAGAACATCTGAAATCCACTCATTTTAGTAGAGTCCATTCGATCAAAGCCTTTAATTTTTCGACACTTTACACTACTATTCCACATTCTAAATTGAAAGAAAGACTCGCAAAAATTATAAGTCATGCGTTTACAAGTACATTGTAAGAGTGGTAATCGCAAATACAAATTTATTGTTGTAAACTATGACAAAATCTACTTTGTAAAAGAAAAGTCCGATTCTGAAAATAAGTACACTGAAACAGATATTATTCAGATGTTAAACTTTCTGATCGACAACATTTTTGTGGTATTTGGAGGAAAGGTTTTCCATCAAATTGTCGGAATTTCAATGGGGACCAATTGTACCCCACTCCTTGCCGACATTTACCTTTACTCGTACGAAGCTGAATGTGATGGTATCTACATGTAATATTTCCTTCTAGTATAAATGCCACTACTTGGCTTTTTGTCATAGTAACTTCCACACCTGAGCGATTTTCACACCTTTCATCATGGAGCATATAGCAGCTACAGAGAGGGATGAAAGTGACAGAGGGGGAATACAATAAATGCTTTCTGATTTACCTGTAGAAAACACGTGAAATAAATACTCTGCGTTTTTAGGCGAGTTTCGCGAAGCGAGCTCGGCTATAGTGATCGCAGGAACCACGTGACCTCAGATTTGCATCACGTGACCTGAATTGCGTGACATTCCAATCCCCTAAAATGTATAAATTGAGTGAAGATATAAGTATATATTCACACAATTTTACTTGACTCCGATCGTGTGGCCCCATAACCCTTGACCTCATTATTCACCATTTTTATATAAAGGCAGCGTATAAATCGCATTATCATTGCATTCCGCAATTAAACACTTGTTTCATAATGTTTAAAAAGTTAGATGATTAAAAAAAGGATACTTTAGAATGCAGTAAACATCAGCTGTCTCGTGTGCACATGTGTTGAGATTGCTTATAAGTTTATCGGCTATACTGTATCACGTGACACGAACCTATAAGAAAATTGTTTTCAGTGGGCAAAGCAACGCAGAACGTTCGGTTTTTCTATAATTTCCGCAGCTACGTTAAGGTGCTCCACGCAATGACGTTAGAGAAAATTCCGCGAAAACATTGTGTGACGTTATAAATGACGTCACATCAGTTATCGTATGTTAGGGATATTTCAAGGGATAAATTGTACTGGATCGATTTTCAATATTATTGAGCTTTCATCCTATTCCTTACATCAACACTAAATGTTCCCAGTATCTTATTTACGAGAAGTAATGAAAGAATGCGTGTTTTTCCACAGTTTTGCACATCGGGTCATTGTAGGTCAAGCATGCGCAGTCTGAGATCAGGGTTAAAGGGAAGCTTTGGATGAGAAACCGCTTTTAATTCACAGAGGAATCGCTGATTTTCAATTAGTAAATCAATATAAGGAATTGATAACGGTATCCTCATAAAGGAGCACAATTTTCATTTCGATTATTTGTTAGATATTGTCCATATTTAGCAATTTAATGGAGTTTTACTGATTTACCGGCTTTAAAATAATTATTTCTTATTCATTTTTATATTCATTTAGTTGTTGTTGCTGCCGGGATTGGGGGGGGGGGGGGCGCGAGGGTGCCAGCTCATGCACATTCATACAGTTTATTCTCAAGCATTGTTTTTAAAAATATATATAATATATATCATTACGAATACGGTGCTAAAATACATGTGTCAATAAATGGCTATACGGCGGGCACTAGCTGTATTCATAGCCGGTACAACAGAACAATATCGAGACATCAGATACGGTCAACTTGTACTAGACTAAATCTAAGAAGAAATAAAAATAGTACTAAAACAAATTGTAATCAGCAAGAGATCGGGCGGGTTATAATTAGACTGAAACATGATTAGCCTAGCCGGGAAAGAACCCCCCCCCCCTCTCTCTCTCTCTCTTATTTATTCAAGTTATATACATTTTTTTATTATGATTATTTTGTCACCGATAGAGCTCTGCTCACGAAAGCCCTGTAACAAGTTAACAATCAATTTTGTTAAATACAAAATTAGAAGACGGTCAGTATCGCGGTCGCAATAGTCCGCCGAGTTGGATTCAGTACGAGGAAATATTGCATTCATTTGATACATATAGATTTCAATATTTGATCAGCAGAAGTTTTATTGTCTAGCGGCAACCTTTATCACCAGAGTTATTCCCTACCACAAACTTTCCCACAAAGAAAATATTTCATGTTTTAACTTGAAAAACATATATATATACATTGTATATTAAAAGCGGATGCCCGGACGAGGCTTACCCTCCCGGGTCAGTCCCCCCCCCCCACCCGGCCGGGCCTGCCTTCTTAATATATGTATATTACATTCTCATCGTTGTAAAAATAATACTAAAATAAAAAAAAAACACTTTACATTGTATCAGATATTAAAAACCCGTGTTTTTATGTTGTACACACGTATAATGTCATGTTGCATGTTTACTAATGTTTTCCCGGGTCAGCCCCCCCCCCCCCGGGCCTGCTTTCTTAATATATGTATATTACATTCTCATCACTAAAATGAAGAAAAAAAAAACCACTCTACATTGTATCAGATATTAAAAACCCGTGTTATTATGTTGTTGCATGCATGTTTACTAATGCTTTCCCGCTAAATTTCTATGACGTAATCCAGATCACCTGTGCGTTTAGGTCCCATCTGAAAATAGACTGATATAGGGTAGTTGTAAAAAAATGTAATTTGCAGGTGACTACCCTAGTATGATTTCGATATTTTTATACAGAATCTATAGAGGACACTTCAATTTACCAAGATTTTGCTGCGCATTTAATAGAAATTTTAATAGTTGTGTAAAATGTGGATGTAAAGTCGAGTTTTGCAGTGTTTTTACCACTTGTTTTCCTTTTCGGTATATTTTCTCCTCTTAATCGTTTTAAGTGTCACAATGCCCAGCACATTTCTAAATCTACAGGATTTACTGAAGAAAACGATATAACATTTCTATTATTTTTTCCTTATTTACCACTTGCAAAATTCAATTTAAAAACGAGACAACACTGTAGAGTTATATTTAGGGCTGTCACGTGACACAGGGGAATCCCCCTGGTGAATTTTTTTTCTTAGCTACCAGACACCTACCAGATATTAAAAAAATACAGCTTTGAACTAAAGAAAGAACGTTTAAGCTGTAATTGAGGGTTGAATGCTAGGCATCGTAAAAATGGAATATTTTCAGCGCGACGTCAGCGTGGAGCACCTTAACGCAGCCGCGTCGTGCAATATAGATACTTAATCACAAAAAGGGGAATATGATATAGTGTAGGGATGCCTTAGCTGTGTAGGAGTTTTTGCCAAATTAAGAGAAATAATATCTTTTTCTTTTTTAAATGTTAAACGTCTTTAAATTCAATAGCATCATTTAAAACCTGATAAATTTACAGCATGGACCAGACATGCACGTTTCGGGTACCAAACCCTCGTCAGTGATCCTCAGTCTAAACAATGTGATATGGCCAAAAAGTATGAAAAGTATTATGTCTAAAAATGTACCAAAAGACGTAGCTTAATGGGTGGTACATGATGCCACAGGACCCACGTTTTAGAAATTTCAAGAAATTTTGTAACAGAAAATTTCAAATGCGTTGAAGAGACAGACGATCAACCGAAGTTGTTCGAACTTGGCTACATGTGCCCTCGGGGACTCTTGGTCCACCAGCAGTGACACTCACCAAGTAGTTCAAATGTTAAACGTCTTTAAATTCAATAGCATCATTTAAAACCTGATAAATTTACAGCATGGACCAGACATGCACTTTTCGGGTACCAAACCCTCGTCAGTGATCCTCAGTCTAAACAATGTGATATGGCCAAAAAGTATGAAAAGTAGTATGTCTAAAAATGTACCAAAAGACGTAGCTGAATGGGTGGTACATGATGCCACAGGACCCACGTTTTAGAAATTTCAAGAAATTTGTAACAGAAAATTTCAAATGCGTTGAAGAGACAGACGATCAACCGAAGTTGTTCGAACTTGGCTACATGTGCCCTCGGGGACTCTTGGTCCACCAGCAGTGACACTCACCAAGTAGTTCAAATGTTAAACGTCTTTAAATTCAATAGCATCATTTAAAACCTGATAAATTTACAGCATGGACCAGACATGCACTTTTCGGGTACCAAACCCTCGTCAGTGATCCTCAGTCTAAACAATGTGATATGGCCAAAAAGTATGAAAAGTAGTATGTCTAAAAATGTACCAAAAGACGTAGCTGAATGGGTGGGACATGATGCCACAGGACCCACGTTTTAGAAATTTCAAGAAATTTTGTAACAGAAAATTTCAAATGCGTTGAAGAGACAGACGATCAACCGAAGTTGTTCGAACTTGGCTACATGTGCCCTCGGAGACTCTGGAAAAAGCTGGAAAACGATCGGCGTGATCCAGGCCATGACCAGTCCATGAAGATGAAAATTAAAGTAGAAATGCAGATCGTGCTTGTGTATTTGCTTTATTTTGGTTTTTCTTTCTCTTTTATATTTATTTTAGAGGAGTCAGGCATATTTTTTGTCAGAGAATCGACAGTACCTGGGAAATCGTTGATTCTAAAACAAGAAATATGCATTTTAAGACTTCTCCATTGCGCTGTAATTAGTAGACTTAAAAATCGGGACCGATTTTAAAAAAATCTGAATGACATAGGCGTACAAGATACAATATTATAACATATTACAACAGTTTCAAATGGAACAGATATACACGAAGAAAAAAAAGTAACTACATTAAGACAAATAATCGTCTGTATGATGCAGTGGCGGATCCAGATTTTAGGTTGCGCGGGGCGGGGGGTAAAAAATTGGCAACGGGTCTGGGGACCTCTTCTAAGGTCCCCAGCGGTTCCAGGGCAGAGCCATGTTAAGGGGGGTGGGAGGGTCAAAGCCCCCTGGAAGCTCTTGAATTTCAGCCTTTCGAAGACCCATTTTCGTGACTGTAATTAATTGAAGAATGGAATTTGATGAATTTAACAATTAAATTTACTAAAAGGTAGGTAACATTCACTAATATTCAATCTTTCTTTGTTTTACCCATGATTGGAAAATTTTAGGGGGCCCTACGCCCCCTTGAATCTGCCACTGACTATAGCAGTCATACTGACACAGGTTCATAAATGTTTTATTCCCGAACATTGGAAAATGGATTTGATCTATCTACTAATAATTCAATATTTAAATATCATTCTAAAATGAATAAACGAAACTCGCCATCAGTTCCTTTTAGAGCTTTGATTTGTTTTTTTTTTTCTGCATTACACCTGTCTGTACAGTACATTATAAAGAAGAGAATTCAATCTTCATATATATAATAAATTATGTTTATTTTTTTCATAGGCTTTTCAAAAATATACTAGTGCCTTCAACATATTTAATAGCTCTTGCAGCTCTCGTTCTATATTGAAATAAATTGTCAAATACAGATAAAATGTTTAACGTCTTGAAATTCAATAGCATCATTTAAGACCTGATAAATTTACAGCATGGACCAGACATGCGCGCTTCGGGTACTAATCCCTCGTCAGTGATCCTCAGTCTAAACAATGTAATATGGCCAAAAAGTATGAAAATTACTATGTTCAAAAATATACCAAAAGACCAAGTATTCAAATGTTAAACGTCTTTAAATTCAATAGCATCATTTAAAACCTGATAAATTTACAGCATAAACAATGTATGGACCAGACATGCACACTTCGATGATTTCTGACTCAATTATATACATTTATATTTGCCTATCTTAATATTGCATTTTGGTGAAATGCAGCAGCATGTACTTTGATATTACAGGGCTCTCACACCCATTTTTGGAACAGGGCCCCAGGCCCTTTGAAATTGAGAAAAATAGCAACATTTTCTCAGAAATGCGTTAAATATGTAAAATAAGGTTGGATGTCTTTTCACTTGAAAATGAGAATTTTTAACTTATTTTGTTAAAGTTTTCATCAGATGTCATATTGGGAAAGATGGTCAACAAACTGGAAAAAAAGATACTATTCTACATTGGGACTGGAGCCGAATATGGTCTCCAAATAAGGCTAATCGAGAGCCCAGGATAATAAGCAGTTACTCAAATTGATACAATGTACATGTACATGCATTTGGGCTTACTGCATGTACTTTATGATACATGAAACAGTTATTGTACTTAACACGCTCGGTTTAATTGCTGAATCTTAAAAAGTTAATTTGATGAATAGATCTATTGATTTTTTACATTTTCTATTTTACATTCTGTCTTTTTATTCCAAAACTAGGGAAACAATTTACATTACAGTCAATAAATATTGCTCAGTCCCAACGTTTCGGCCGAAGCCTTCTTCAGGGTGGAGTCCTTTTCGCTGGATTACATCGTATTCGTTTTCAAATTCATCAAAGCAGTCTTGTAAAGAGTTCACTTCAAATTGCGCTTTGTTTATCGGTATCAATAATGACGTCATAGTACGCGCATATGGCGCTAAAATATTGTTCTTGATTTAACGTCATTAAATGCGTAAAATAACTGCATGCCTTACTATGAATTCACCAATATTATGTATAAACATCATATTAAAAAAAAAACCAAAAAAACAAAAAAAAAAACAAAACAAAACAAAACAAAACAAACAAAAAAAAAAAAAACAAAACAAAACAAAACAAAAAAAAAAAAAATAAATAAAATAAAAAACGCGCACATAATTATCATATATAAAACTGCTTGAGTACGAAAAATTGCTGTATTTGTCCTCTGGAATTTTCTTAATAGTCCGGCCAGAGAACTCCCAATTGTGATTTTTTATTTAACCCCAACGGCATCCCTGTATTTAATTTGTCAATCCAAAATATTTCTTTTGTTTTTCTATAGTAACGCGAGTTTTCTAAACATCTCTCGAGAATAGCAATTTTAATGTCCTTAATACTGTGATCGTTCTGATTGAAATGGTTTGGTACGCTCTTGTTTCTTCCATGAGTTACGTCTGCCAAATGTTCCTTGAGTCGCTCCCCTATAGATCTTTCCGATTCCCCGACATATACAAATTGGTCGCATTTATCGCATCTTATCCCATATACGGCATTCCACGTTTTGCACATATGATATTGGTTTAATTTAACGGTTGTGTTGTTGGTTTTCAATGACGAACTACGCATGATAAGCGGGCAGATTTTGCACTTTGGAGAGCACGTGACTTCCGGTTTTCCCTTTTCCTTGAAAATTTTATTATGTTTCCCGTGAACAAGTACATCTCCAAGATTACGTCCTCTACGAAAAGCCAAAATTGGTGGTGATTTAAATATTTTTTGTAATTTTTCCGATTTATGTAGAATATTCATATGTTTGTGTGTTATGTTCCTTACATCTGGTAGTTGCTTTGCATATGTAAGAACCAGCGGAACTCTGTCGATTTCATTTTCTCTATGATGGTAGCCAAGGAGATCTGATCTCTTTAATTTGTCCACTTTACTGAGTTCTCTTTCTAAGAATTTCGAACTATATCCTCTTTTCTATTTTAGATTTACTAACAGAGGACAACATGTCTACAATGGATATTTGTATTGATTGATTTGCTACATGTACACGTAAGTTCCTTTGGACTGTTGGTAAATTGCTCATGTTATAATTAAGTAGTATCTGCAGTTACTTTATAAGACATTTATGACAAATATGGATAATGACTGTAAGAAGGTATTGTAGGGTAATATATTAAGAAGGTTTGATCATGCGCGAATCCAGAGGGGGGAACCGGGGGTCTGGACCCCCCCCCCCCCCTGAGATTTTCGGCGATGGGGTCCAGCTTTAGTACATATGTTCTACCAAATCTGTATCGATCTTACACTTTACACTACTATTCCACATTCTAAATTGAAAGAAAGACTCGCAATAATTATTAGTAATGCGTTTACAAGTAAGAACGGTACTCGCAAATACAAATTTATTGTTATTAAATATGACAAAACCTACATTGTAAAAGAAAAGTCCGATTCTGAAAATAAGTACACTGAAACAGACATTATTCAGATGTGAACCTTTCTGATCGACAACATTTTTGTGGTTCTTGGAGGAAAGGTCTTCTAGCAAATTGTCGGAATTCCAATGGGGACCAATTGTGCCCCACTCCTTGCCGACATTTTCCTTTTCTCGTACGAAGCTGAATTCATTCAATCGTTGGTCTCTGAAGGAAAAAAGATACTTATATGTAGCTTCTAACTTCAACTTCACTTACAGATACATAGACGATGTGTTGTCCATCAATAATCAAAAATTCTCGGATTGTCTGAGCAGTATCTATCCTCCGGAGCTTGAAGTCAAAGAAACTACAGAGACAAATAATTTAGCATCCTATTTGGACATAATGTTGTCCTACGACACTGTTTAATTTTGTGCTCTATTGTAAGTGCTGTTGAGATTATCGTCAGGATCTTCTTTAACTCAAGATGGTCACATGAACACCTCACTCTATGACAAACGTGACGACTTCAATTTCAGCATTACAAACTTTCCTTTTCTGAGTAGCGACATCCCTTCATCGACTGCTTATGGCGTGTTCATATCTCAGTTGATACGATATGCCAGAGCAAGTACCAAATGTACGCATTTTGTTCTGAGAGCTAGGAGTCTTTCAGATAAGCTTCTCAGTCAGGGATATGTTTGTGATCGACTAACATCGTCACTGAGGAAGTTCTACCGTCGATATGGGGAACTCGTCATACACTATGATGTCCCACTCTCCAGAATGGTGGATGATATTCTGTCATAGACCATTTGAATCATCCAACCAACGATTGTACTCTCAGTCTTGGAAGTTACCGGATGTGACAGTTCTGCCGAATTGAAGCGGCGGGTGTTTCATGCAAGCAGGAGATGCTTACTCTTCATGGGCACCTGGTCTCACTCCAATATCGGGAGTTCGCTTCTTTTCATGTGGTGGAGGTTTTTGTTTGTTTGCTTTGGTTTTTGTTTTATTCTGATTTTGTATGCCTTCGATTTCTGATTGTCTGAATTATCGATTTTGTGCTGTATACAGGGATATGGTCATTATGCATACTTGTCTTTGGTCCATTTCTAATTGAAAGGGGTCTAAAAATGCATAAATAGGCTTTGAAACCTAAAGTTCCGGATCGCTTCGCTCGCCTTTTACAAATACACAACTATTTTTTCCGCAAAATTCCTATATCATTTTCATTTTTTATATTAAATAATTTTGGAACTGTCTTGCAATTGCGTCTCATGAACTCGTATTTTCAATAGTCCCTTACTTCATAGGATGTAACCTTCCTGATCTTTTTCAAACTTTTGTCATTTTAAGATGTCAGATTATTTGGGGAAAATGACTTATTTATTTATTCATATGATATGAAATATAGACAAAATGTGAATTATTTACATGACAGGAGCCGCGCGCTCTCTGTAATGTAAATGTAAAAATCTAACTTCAAATAGTTAAAGAGGGCGCTACTGAAATTATTTTTGGTGGCGCCGCTGAAAGCATCACTGATGAGAATTTAATATTCGAAACACGGGTCTGGTGCATGTAAATTGATTTGGAATTTTCTTCAAGAACGTAGAGAGTTGGAACCCTTCGACATTATTCATTGCTGCGCTCGCCGATAAAAGGATTAAAAAAATTCAATGTTATAAATATTCATCTCAATCGAATCAAGACAAATTGATATTCCATATCTTACAAAAATTTCAGGCTAACTTCGCTCGCCAATTCTTCATAAAAATAAACGTGAAAGGAAAGCTTACAATACACGCCCTTAAAAAATAAATCCTTAGTACACACCTTGCCCCTTCCCCATGATGTGCACTGAAATATATATACATGATAGGTACACTCCTACAATTTTGGACCCCCTCTGACCAAAGATCCGCGCATGTTTGATGAAAATTTATTAATTCCAACCTTGCGTATAATGTCAAATTTACTGAAGCATGAACTTTTATCTATTTACAATATACAAATTGGTCGCATTTATCGCATCTTATCCCATATACGGCATTCCACGTTTTGCACATATGATATTGGTTTAATTTAACGGTTGTGTTGTTGGTTTTCAATGACGAACTACGCATGATAAGCGGGCAGATTTTGCACTTTGGAGAGCACGTGACTTCCGGTTTTCCCTTTTCCTTGAAAATTTTATTATGTTTCCCGTGAACAAGTACATCTCCAAGATTACGTCCTCTACGAAAAGCCAAAATTGGTGGTGATTTAAATATTTTTTGTAATTTTTCCGATTTATGTAGAATATTCATATGTTTGTGTGTTATGTTCCTTACATCTGGTAGTTGCTTTGCATATGTAAGAACCAGCGGAACTCTGTCGATTTCATTTTCTCTATGATGGTAGCCAAGGAGATCTGATCTCTTTAATTTGTCCACTTTACTGAGTTCTCTTTCTAAGAATTTCGAACTATATCCTCTTTTCTATTTTAGATTTACTAACAGAGGACACCATGTCTACAATGGATATTTGTATTGATTGATTTGCTACATGTACACGTAAGTTCCTTTGGACTGTTGGTAAATTGCTCATGTTATAATTAAGTAGTATCTGCAGTTACTTTATAAGACATTTATGACAAATATGGATAATGACTGTAAGAAGGTATTGTAGGGTAATATATTAAGAAGGTTTGATCATGCGCGAATCCAGAGGGGGGAACCGGGGGTCTGGACCCCCCCCCCCCCTGAGATTTTCGGCGATGGGGTCCAGCTTTAGTACATATGTTCTACCAAATCTGTATCGATCTTACACTTTACACTACTATTCCACATTCTAAATTGAAAGAAAGACTCGCAATAATTATTAGTAATGCGTTTACAAGTAAGAACGGTACTCGCAAATACAAATTTATTGTTATTAAATATGACAAAACCTACATTGTAAAAGAAAAGTCCGATTCTGAAAATAAGTACACTGAAACAGACATTATTCAGATGTGAACCTTTCTGATCGACAACATTTTTGTGGTTCTTGGAGGAAAGGTCTTCTAGCAAATTGTCGGAATTCCAATGGGGACCAATTGTGCCCCACTCCTTGCCGACATTTTCCTTTTCTCGTACGAAGCTGAATTCATTCAATCGTTGGTCTCTGAAGGAAAAAAGATACTTATATGTAGCTTCTAACTTCAACTTCACTTACAGATACATAGACGATGTGTTGTCCATCAATAATCAAAAATTCTCGGATTGTCTGAGCAGTATCTATCCTCCGGAGCTTGAAGTCAAAGAAACTACAGAGACAAATAATTTAGCATCCTATTTGGACATAATGTTGTCCTACGACACTGTTTAATTTTGTGCTCTATTGTAAGTGCTGTTGAGATTATCGTCAGGATCTTCTTTAACTCATGATGGTCACATGAACACCTCACTCTATGACAAACGTGACGACTTCAATTTCAGCATTACAAACTTTCCTTTTCTGAGTAGCAACATCCCTTCATCGACTGCTTATGGCGTGTTCATATCTCAGTTGATACGATATGCCAGAGCAAGTACCAAATGTACGCATTTTGTTCTGAGAGCTAGGAGTCTTTCAGATAAGCTTCTCAGTCAGGGATATGTTTGTGATCGACTAACATCGTCACTGAGGAAGTTCTACCGTCGATATGGGGAACTCGTCATACACTATGATGTCCCACTCTCCAGAATGGTGGATGATATTCTGTCATAGACCATTTGAATCATCCAACCAACGATTGTACTCTCAGTCTTGGAAGTTACCGGATGTGACAGTTCTGCCGAATTGAAGCGGCGGGTGTTTCATGCAAGCAGGAGATGCTTACTCTTCATGGGCACCTGGTCTCACTCCAATATCGGGAGTTCGCTTCTTTTCATGTGGTGGAGGTTTTTGTTTGTTTGCTTTGGTTTTTGTTTTATTCTGATTTTGTATGCCTTCGATTTCTGATTGTCTGAATTATCGATTTTGTGCTGTATACAGGGATATGGTCATTATGCATACTTGTCTTTGGTCCATTTCTAATTGAAAGGGGTCTAAAAATGCATAAATAGGCTTTGAAACCTAAAGTTCCGGATCGCTTCGCTCGCCTTTTACAAATACACAACTATTTTTTCCGCAAAATTCCTATATCATTTTCATTTTTTTATATTAAATAATTTTGGAACTGTCTTGCAATTGCGTCTCATGAACTCGTATTTTCAATAGTCCCTTACTTCATAGGATGTAACCTTCCTGATCTTTTTCAAACTTTTGTCATTTTAAGATGTCAGATTATTTGGGGAAAATGACTTATTTATTTATTCATATGATATGAAATATAGACAAAATGTGAATTATTTACATGACAGGAGCCGCGCGCTCTCTGTAATGTAAATATAAAAATCTAACTTCAAATAGTTAAAGAGGGCGCTACTGAAATTATTTTTGGTGGCGCCGCTGAAAGCATCACTGATGAGAATTTAATATTCGAAACACGGGTCTGGTGCATGTAAATTGATTTGGAATTTTCTTCAAGAACGTAGAGAGTTGGAACCCTTCGACATTATTCATTGCTGCGCTCGCCGATAAAAGGATTAAAAAAATTCAATGTTATAAATATTCATCTCAATCGAATCAAGACAAATTGATATTCCATATCTTACAAAAATTTCAGGCTAACTTCGCTCGCCAATTCTTCATAAAAATAAACGTGAAAGGAAAGCTTACAATACACGCCCTTAAAAAATAAATCCTTAGTACACACCTTGCCCCTTCCCCATGATGTGCACTGAAATATATATACATGATAGGTACACTCCTACAATTTTGGACCCCCTCTGACCAAAGATCCGCGCATGTTTGATGAAAATTTATTAATTCCAACCTTGCGTATAATGTCAAATTTACTGAAGCATGAACTTTTATCTATTTACAATATACAAATTGGTCGCATTTATCGCATCTTATCCCATATACGGCATTCCACGTTTTGCACATATGATATTGGCTTAATTTAACGGTTGTGTTGTTGGTTTTCAATGACGAACTACGCATGATAAGCGGGCAGATTTTGCACTTTGGAGAGCACGTGACTTCCGGTTTTCCCTTTTCCTTGAAAATTTTATTA
Organism: Pinctada imbricata; assembly: GCA_033119305.1. Taxonomy (NCBI): domain Eukaryota; kingdom Metazoa; phylum Mollusca; class Bivalvia; order Pterioida; family Pteriidae; genus Pinctada; species Pinctada imbricata. Next base: position 57,037,086 of record VSWD01000010.1, on the reverse strand, counting down.
TGTTTCCCGTGAACAAGTACATCTCCAAGATTACGTCCTCTACGAAAAGCCAAAATTGGTGGTGATTTAAATATTTTTTGTAATTTTTCCGATTTATGTAGAATATTCATATGTTTGTGTGTTATGTTCCTTACATCTGGTAGTTGCTTTGCATATGTAAGAACCAGCGGAACTCTGTCGATTTCATTTTCTCTATGATGGTAGCCAAGGAGATCTGATCTCTTTAATTTGTCCACTTTACTGAGTTCTCTTTCTAAGAATTTCGAACTATATCCTCTTTTCTATTTTAGATTTACTAACAGAGGACACCATGTCTACAATGGATATTTGTATTGATTGATTTGCTACATGTACACGTAAGTTCCTTTGGACTGTTGGTAAATTGCTCATGTTATAATTAAGTAGTATCTGCAGTTACTTTATAAGACATTTATGACAAATATGGATAATGACTGTAAGAAGGTATTGTAGGGTAATATATTAAGAAGGTTTGATCATGCGCGAATCCAGAGGGGGGAACCGGGGGTCTGGACCCCCCCCCCCTGAGATTTTCGGCGATGGGGTCCAGCTTTAGTACATATGTTCTACCAAATCTGTATCGATCTTACACTTTACACTACTATTCCACATTCTAAATTGAAAGAAAGACTCGCAATAATTATTAGTAATGCGTTTACAAGTAAGAACGGTACTCGCAAATACAAATTTATTGTTATTAAATATGACAAAACCTACATTGTAAAAGAAAAGTCCGATTCTGAAAATAAGTACACTGAAACAGACATTATTCAGATGTGAACCTTTCTGATCGACAACATTTTTGTGGTTCTTGGAGGAAAGGTCTTCTAGCAAATTGTCGGAATTCCAATGGGGACCAATTGTGCCCCACTCCTTGCCGACATTTTCCTTTTCTCGTACGAAGCTGAATTCATTCAATCGTTGGTCTCTGAAGGAAAAAAGATACTTATATGTAGCTTCTAACTTCAACTTCACTTACAGATACATAGACGATGTGTTGTCCATCAATAATCAAAAATTCTCGGATTGTCTGAGCAGTATCTATCCTCCGGAGCTTGAAGTCAAAGAAACTACAGAGACAAATAATTTAGCATCCTATTTGGACATAATGTTGTCCTACGACACTGTTTAATTTTGTGCTCTATTGTAAGTGCTGTTGAGATTATCGTCAGGATCTTCTTTAACTCATGATGGTCACATGAACACCTCACTCTATGACAAACGTGACGACTTCAATTTCAGCATTACAAACTTTCCTTTTCTGAGTAGCAACATCCCTTCATCGACTGCTTATGGCGTGTTCATATCTCAGTTGATACGATATGCCAGAGCAAGTACCAAATGTACGCATTTTGTTCTGAGAGCTAGGAGTCTTTCAGATAAGCTTCTCAGTCAGGGATATGTTTGTGATCGACTAACATCGTCACTGAGGAAGTTCTACCGTCGATATGGGGAACTCGTCATACACTATGATGTCCCACTCTCCAGAATGGTGGATGATATTCTGTCATAGACCATTTGAATCATCCAACCAACGATTGTACTCTCAGTCTTGGAAGTTACCGGATGTGACAGTTCTGCCGAATTGAAGCGGCGGGTGTTTCATGCAAGCAGGAGATGCTTACTCTTCATGGGCACCTGGTCTCACTCCAATATCGGGAGTTCGCTTCTTTTCATGTGGTGGAGGTTTTTGTTTGTTTGCTTTGGTTTTTGTTTTATTCTGATTTTGTATGCCTTCGATTTCTGATTGTCTGAATTATCGATTTTGTGCTGTATACAGGGATATGGTCATTATGCATACTTGTCTTTGGTCCATTTCTAATTGAAAGGGGTCTAAAAATGCATAAATAGGCTTTGAAACCTAAAGTTCCGGATCGCTTCGCTCGCCTTTTACAAATACACAACTATTTTTTCCGCAAAATTCCTATATCATTTTCATTTTTTTATATTAAATAATTTTGGAACTGTCTTGCAATTGCGTCTCATGAACTCGTATTTTCAATAGTCCCTTACTTCATAGGATGTAACCTTCCTGATCTTTTTCAAACTTTTGTCATTTTAAGATGTCAGATTATTTGGGGAAAATGACTTATTTATTTATTCATATGATATGAAATATAGACAAAATGTGAATTATTTACATGACAGGAGCCGCGCGCTCTCTGTAATGTAAATGTAAAAATCTAACTTCAAATAGTTAAAGAGGGCGCTACTGAAATTATTTTTGGTGGCGCCGCTGAAAGCATCACTGATGAGAATTTAATATTCGAAACACGGGTCTGGTGCATGTAAATTGATTTGGAATTTTCTTCAAGAACGTAGAGAGTTGGAACCCTTCGACATTATTCATTGCTGCGCTCGCCGATAAAAGGATTAAAAAAATTCAATGTTATAAATATTCATCTCAATCGAATCAAGACAAATTGATATTCCATATCTTACAAAAATTTCAGGCTAACTTCGCTCGCCAATTCTTCATAAAAATAAACGTGAAAGGAAAGCTTACAATACACGCCCTTAAAAAATAAATCCTTAGTACACACCTTGCCCCTTCCCCATGATGTGCACTGAAATATATATACATGATAGGTACACTCCTACAATTTTGGACCCCCTCTGACCAAAGATCCGCGCATGTTTGATGAAAATTTATTAATTCCAACCTTGCGTATAATGTCAAATTTACTGAAGCATGAACTTTTATCTATTTACATTATACAAATTGGTCGCATTTATCGCATCTTATCCCATATACGGCATTCCACGTTTTGCACATATGATATTGGTTTAATTTAACGGTTGTGTTGTTGGTTTTCAATGACGAACTACGCATGATAAGCGGGCAGATTTTGCACTTTGGAGAGCACGTGACTTCCGGTTTTCCCTTTTCCTTGAAAATTTTATTATGTTTCCCGTGAACAAGTACATCTCCAAGATTACGTCCTCCACGAAAAGCCAAAATTGGTGGTGATTTAAATATTTTTTGTAATTTTTTCCGATTTATGTAGAATATTCATATGTTTGTGTGTTATGTTCCTTACATCTGGTAGTTGCTTTGCATATGTAAGAACCAGCGGAACTCTGTCGATTTCATTTTCTCTATGATGGTAGCCAAGGAGATCTGATCTCTTTAATTTGTCCACTTTACTGAGTTCTCTTTCTAAGAATTTCGAACTATATCCTCTTTTCTATTTTAGATTTACTAACAGAGGACAACATGTCTACAATGGATATTTGTATTGATTGATTTGCTACATGTACACGTAAGTTCCTTTGGACTGTTGGTAAATTGCTCATGTTATAATTAAGTAGTATCTGCAGTTACTTTATAAGACATTTATGACAAATATGGATAATGACTGTAAGAAGGTATTGTAGGGTAATATATTAAGAAGGTTTGATCATGCGCGAATCCAGAGGGGGGAACCGGGGGTCTGGACCCCCCCCCCCCTGAGATTTTCGGCGATGGGGTCCAGCTTTAGTACATATGTTCTACCAAATCTGTATCGATCTTACACTTTACACTACTATTCCACATTCTATATTGAAAGAAAGACTCGCAATAATTATTAGTAATGCGTTTACAAGTAAGAACGGTACTCGCAAATACAAATTTATTGTTATTAAATATGACAAAACCTACATTGTAAAAGAAAAGTCCGATTCTGAAAATAAGTACACTGAAACAGACATTATTCAGATGTGAACCTTTCTGATCGACAACATTTTTGTGGTTCTTGGAGGAAAGGTCTTCTAGCATATTGTCGGAATTCCAATGGGGACCAATTGTGCCCCACTCCTTGCCGACATTTTCCTTTTCTCGTACGAAGCTGAATTCATTCAATCGTTGGTCTCTGAAGGAAAAAAGATACTTATATGTAGCTTCTAACTTCAACTTCACTTACAGATACATAGACGATGTGTTGTCCATCAATAATCAAAAATTCTCGGATTGTCTGAGCAGTATCTATCCTCCGGAGCTTGAAGTCAAAGAAACTACAGAGACAAATAATTTAGCATCCTATTTGGACATAATGTTGTCCTACGACACTGTTTAATTTTGTGCTCTATTGTAAGTGCTGTTGAGATTATCGTCAGGATCTTCTTTAACTCATGATGGTCACATGAACACCTCACTCTATGACAAACGTGACGACTTCAATTTCAGCATTACAAACTTTCCTTTTCTGAGTAGCAACATCCCTTCATCGACTGCTTATGGCGTGTTCATATCTCAGTTGATACGATATGCCAGAGCAAGTACCAAATGTACGCATTTTGTTCTGAGAGCTAGGAGTCTTTCAGATAAGCTTCTCAGTCAGGGATATGTTTGTGATCGACTAACATCGTCACTGAGGAAGTTCTACCGTCGATATGGGGAACTCGTCATACACTATGATGTCCCACTCTCCAGAATGGTGGATGATATTCTGTCATAGACCATTTGAATCATCCAACCAACGATTGTACTCTCAGTCTTGGAAGTTACCGGATGTGACAGTTCTGCCGAATTGAAGCGGCGGGTGTTTCATGCAAGCAGGAGATGCTTACTCTTCATGGGCACCTGGTCTCACTCCAATATCGGGAGTTCGCTTCTTTTCATGTGGTGGAGGTTTTTGTTTGTTTGCTTTGGTTTTTGTTTTATTCTGATTTTGTATGCCTTCGATTTCTGATTGTCTGAATTATCGATTTTGTGCTGTATACAGGGATATGGTCATTATGCATACTTGTCTTTGGTCCATTTCTAATTGAAAGGGGTCTAAAAATGCATAAATAGGCTTTGAAACCTAAAGTTCCGGATCGCTTCGCTCGCCTTTTACAAATACACAACTATTTTTTCCGCAAAATTCCTATATCATTTTCATTTTTTTATATTAAATAATTTTGGAACTGTCTTGCAATTGCGTCTCATGAACTCGTATTTTCAATAGTCCCTTACTTCATAGGATGTAACCTTCCTGATCTTTTTCAAACTTTTGTCATTTTAAGATGTCAGATTATTTGGGGAAAATGACTTATTTATTTATTCATATGATATGAAATATAGACAAAATGTGAATTATTTACATGACAGGAGCCGCGCGCTCTCTGTAATGTAAATGTAAAAATCTAACTTCAAATAGTTAAAGAGGGCGCTACTGAAATTATTTTTGGTGGCGCCGCTGAAAGCATCACTGATGAGAATTTAATATTCGAAACACGGGTCTGGTGCATGTAAATTGATTTGGAATTTTCTTCAAGAACGTAGAGAGTTGGAACCCTTCGACATTATTCATTGCTGCGCTCGCCGATAAAAGGATTAAAAAAATTCAATGTTATAAATATTCATCTCAATCGAATCAAGACAAATTGATATTCCATATCTTACAAAAATTTCAGGCTAACTTCGCTCGCCAATTCTTCATAAAAATAAACGTGAAAGGAAAGCTTACAATACACGCCCTTAAAAAATAAATCCTTAGTACACACCTTGCCCCTTCCCCATGATGTGCACTGAAATATATATACATGATAGGTACACTCCTACAATTTTGGACCCCCTCTGACCAAAGATCCGCGCATGTTTGATGAAAATTTATTAATTCCAACCTTGCGTATAATGTCAAATTTACTGAAGCATGAACTTTTATCTATTTACGAACTACATGAAGGAGATCCAACATCAGAATTACCTCAGCAACTTCTTATTTTCACATTTGCTGTGTTTTGTCAGTTTTCAGGACCTAGAAATGTCCTTTCCTATGAACTTCTTTTGATGATTCTTATTTATGGGATAGTTCTGAATAATTCTAGCTTGGTTGCCACTCTGGCAACCTTGGGCAACTCTTTTTATCAGCGGAAATTCAAAATGGCCGCCAAATGCCTTCAACCAATAGATGAAATTAAATTCTTTCTTTAAACATTAAGTGTGGCACATCAAATCAGGGGTTTTGAGGGTCAACAAACCCATTTCCGATGTCAGTTTTACAATTTGAGTTCATTCAGGACTAAACATTCAAGATGGCCGCCAAATTTCAACCTCATTATGGTACAATGTGAATATTTCAATGAAACGTTCGTGTAACACATCTTATTTGTAGTTGCAATGGTCCTAGAATACATTTATTTTGCTGTTTTGGTTGTAATCAACTGACACATGCTTCTGGACAACTCTGCTTATCGGGAAAAATTCAAAATGGCCACCAGATAGTATCCTACTGCTGTGTAAAATGTAATAATTACTTGATATTTCAAGTGTAACACATCTCATCAGCGGTTTTTAGGGCCAAGAAATCCATATCTGGTGTTATTTTGCTTATTAGTTCATTAAAGGCTAACCTGACTTTAATATTCACATTTCGTTACCAATAACTGTGGTGTATCTAATTTGTGATCTCAAAGGTGGTATTATCATTGTCTAATTTCCTTTTGTCGATATGAGCTTACACATGCTCTTTTTACATAGGTTGCACATTCTCAAACCGTAAAAGTGAAGAATCTTTTTTTTGTATTCATATAAAAAATTAAAAATATAGTGCAAATATTGTATGCTTTAAGAAAGAGAGTCGACCTGAAGCAAGAATCTACATAATAGGGCTATGGATTGTCAAAATAGATTATGTCAAACACTTAAGTGATTGTCCTAATTGAATGTCTGCAAAAGGAATTTAAAGGAGCAAAGTTCTTCCAGGATTGCTACATGATGTGTACTCTTGACATAGATCATTTTCCCTGTCACTGTTTTTTTCGGCGTATGCTCTTGTTTTGTTCTAAATTCATTTCAAGCTGGTCACACTGACTACATCTTATTCTTCAAATAAATACTCTCTGTGTTGTAAGAAAACATTTGGAATGAAAACCTGTTTAAGATATGATATATAGAAACAACCTTCAAACTATACAGAACACTGATATTCAAGACAATTGCTTTCAAGACTTCACCCACTTGAATTTTACATGACACAACATACGCATCTTTCCACAATTGAAGATTCCTAGCTCAGATTCAATTTTGAATCACTGTAGAGATAAACGGAGGGAACCGCCAACCAGAAGTAAAAAATATCCTTAGATGTAATCATAACAGAAGAAATTTTGACAGGCCTGTTCATTTACAAACTTAACCGGCCTTATGAAGAAAAAGGAGAGTGCTGACCCTGTTACTATTGAGCAGCATAGAATACATTCTATGCACCAGACATGCATGATTCGGACAATGAATGCTCATTAGTGGTACCTCAAGCCAAAATTATTCAAAGAAGCATAAGTAATTAATGTTGTTTTGCCACATTTGAAGACATTTTTTACAATGTTTCATTTTAAGTACAAATAGGATAAAGATGCAAGGTTCAGAATTTCATTGAACAATGGTACATGTCATCATTAACGTTACACATAAATATAGTAGATAGCTCAAATCAAAATAAATTCTTGCATTCTTGCCGATTGGAATAAAAGCTATACAGGCCAAGCAAAGAATTTGTCATGATGGTCAAAAGAGCTAAAATAGCCAAGTTACCTTGAGTTTACTTGCTTCCTCTAGAGTACCCTGCGTCAAACAAACTGGTCTTATATCAACATGATCATTAGGGAAACTTTATCTTTGTCTTTTGAGTACCATTTTAATCGAACAAATAACATGTTTATATTTGCATTACATTTTGACGAATCTTAGTCTGTTAAAGTTGAAACCATCCAATCTTAAATGCCACTCTTATTCATTTTTCAGCATATAGTAAGTCTTATATAATACTTGTTAGTTATTCATTGTTTCTTCTATATTATTCTTAGTTCTAAGGTGGTAATCTTGAAAAAAAACTTGAAAAAAGCATGTGTAAGCTCACGTCGTAGCAAGACCCATGCGAAGGAATACTACGACCCTCAAATAACTAATACGATAAGTTGTCCTAACTTTTTCTTAGAAAAAAAAATTAATTAAATGTTCTTGCATTGAAGCTGAAATTTGGCTGTCATTTGGAGTTTTCAGCCTTAGATAAACCCATATTAACATAATGACACAAGATATGGATTTTGTGGCCCTAAAAACCACTGAATAGATGTACTACTTTTGATATATTAATCAATTATTACATTTTCTCAGTGGAGGGGACTATTTGGAGGTCATTTTGAATTTCCCCCATGAAAAAAAGTTGTCCTACAAGTATATGTGAACTGGAAACAACCAAAACAGCAAAATAAATGTATTCAAGGACAATTGCAACTAGAAATGTGTAACACGAACATTTAATTGAAATCTACACATCGTACCATAATGAGGTTGAAATTTGGCAGCCATCTTGAAGTCTTAGCCTAGAATGAACTCAAAATGTCAAGATGACACTGGAAATGAGTTTGTTGACCTATAAAACCCCTGATTTGATGTGCCACACTTAATATTTAAAGAAAGAATTAAATTTCACCTATTGATGGAAGGCATTTGGCAGCAATTTTGAATTTCCCCCCGATAAGCAGAGTTGTCCCAGAAGCATGTGTCAGTTGATTACAACCAAAACAGCAAAATAAATGTATTCTAGAACCATTGCAACTACAAATAAGATGTGTTACACGAACGTTTTATTGAAATATTCACATTGTACCATAATGAGGTTAAAATTTGGCGGCCATCTTGAATTTTTAGTGCTAAATGAACTATAATTATAAAACTGACATCGGAAATGAGTTTGTTGACCCTCAAAACCCCTGATTTGATGTGCCACACTTAATATTTCAAGAAAGAATTTATTTGCATCTATTGGTGGAAGGCATTTGGCGGCCATTTTGAATTTCCGCCGATAAAAAGAGTTGCCCAAGGTTGCCAGAGTGGCAACCAAGCTAGAATCGTTCAGTACTATCCCATAGATAAGAATCATAAAAAAAAAATTCATAGGAAAGGACATTTCTAGGTCGGCAACATGTTATATGAGGCTATCAAATCGACTATAAATACAACATATCAATAAAACTAGGTGTAGACTAGATGATTATGTTGTTAATTAAATATCATGAAATTAAGCATAACATCGTTTAAATTTGAAGAACATTTTGGGCAAAGTGGTATAAAGACTTGATAGTTTATTTTCAACACTTTCACTTTCAGGTCAATATTTCACTGTTACCATTGAAGAACTAGATGGACTGCATGAACAAATTTGTATCCAATGTTGTCAGTGTAAGCCTCTTACTATTTTGAATCGAGACACTTCATTTAAGTTGCCTGCAACATAAGATCTACATAAAGGGATCACTTTGTCAGGCGTCTGCCTGTCTATCTGTCCATCTGTCTGGTAGTTACACTTTTACATTTCTGGCTATAACTTACTTAATATACATCATACATCTTTCAAACTGGCAGGGATGGTATAGCATGATGGGACTAAATTTATACCCAAATCAGATCAGAGTCATTTTCAAGGAAAAGGTCGCACATTTTGGATCAAAAAACAAATAACTATTTATAACAGACATTATAAGTTATGGGGGAAAAACAATCAAACAACACCATGAGGGAGGGATGGCTTAATCTCAACCCTCATGTACAAAAGTCTGCTTGTCCACGACTCGGCAAGCCTCGTTCTTGATTTGCAAAATTTTGCACACTCGGGTTGAAATTTCACCATCACCATGGTATAAGATTATATTGATTCCATTAGGGATAAAATTTGTGCCTTTTGTGAACTTCCACTTTCTTATGATTCTCAAATTGTTAACATATGCATCTTGTAACATCCCAACCTGCAATATTAGTTCTCTACAACTGTAAGTTTGTAATTTTGTTGCCGCTTACTATATCTTTTTTTTTTCATTCATTCCAGTTGAGATAGAGGACAAGAAAAATAAGAGGATAGAAGAAAAAAATTGTAGCAGAGGTCTGAAACATCATGAACTGGGATTTCTGTCGAGTGTCAACGTTTCTGCAGAATACAAAATTTTATCTGAATGAGATCTCTTTGTGACTTTTTTGTTTGTCTGTTTTTTGGCAAGGATCAAATTTTTTTATCATTTATACAGTCACACTTGTTTAAAAATATCTGGTTTTTTTTCAAAAATACAAGTACATTTTATTTCTGTAGTGGTTTCAAAGAGACACGTCCATCTTTTCTAAATTTTATTTCTATCTTAAAACATGATATATTAAACAAGGACAATGACGAATGTAAGATGCCATTTGAAAATTTGAAAGCTTGAAAATGTATATTTATGATTTCATTGAATCTTGTACATCTGATGTTGAATAAGCATGGATTCTGAATAAATATTAGACAGTATGATAAGCATGTTTTATGGTTTTTTATCATCACATAAAAAGTACATAGAAGAATATACATGTAGCCTTGATACTGATATAAAGGAATATGAAAAGTGCAGGAGTTAACACTTTCAAATTCACTGTATATACTAACATATGACGAGATATTATTTCCTTTTTCATACAGTTACTGTATATGGAAACCAGTTTACATGATATGGAAACCAAAAGGAAACATCAAATTTCCAACTAATTTCCAAGTGGTTTCCATTATGGAAAGCAGCTCTTACACAGCATGCACAGGTTTACAAGATATGGAAACCAAAAGGAAACTTAAGGTTTCCAACCCGATTCCAAGTGGTTTCCATCTTGGAAACCAGCTCCTACACAGGTTTACAAGATATGGAAACTAAAAGGAAACTTAAGGTTTCCAACCAGATTCCAAGTGGTTTCCATCTTGGAAACCAGCTCTTACACAGGTTTACAAGATATGGAAACCAAAAGGAAACTTGAGGTTTCCAACCAGATTCCAAGTTGTTTCCATCGTGGAAACTGGGCGGTTAGCTCTTTCCCAACACATGGAAACCAATGGTTTCCATGTTGTTTCCAAGATATGGAAACCTGTTTTTTCGTCCTTTTTGGCACAAAAAATCCTTGACTTGACTTGAGGAAACCAGTTGGACTGATTCATAAAGCAATTTTCCAATAGGCGTACTTTCTGATTTTTCGCTCACTTCGACGAAGTCCTTGACCTAATTTTTCCACTTAAGTGATATTGCCTTTAAAAGCCAAAATTGAGCAAAGAATAAGTGCTACATGTACCAATGTAAAACGTCTTTAAATTCAATAGCATCATTTAAAACATGGTAAATTAACAGCATGGACCAGACATGCACGTTTCGGGTACTAATCCCTCGTCAGTGATTCTTAGTCTAAACAATGTAATATGGCCAAAAAGTATGACAATTATTATGTCCAAAAATGTACCAAAAGACGTAGCAGAATGGGTGGGATATGACGCTACAGGACCCACGTTTTAGAAAACTTGCATATTGGATGCATCTTTAATCAAACTTTCATAAAATGACCTTGACCTACTTTTCCCACATGAATGATTTTGCCGTTAAAAGGCAATAAACATGTACTTAGAAATATGTGTGAATTGAATTTTGCTGCCACGAGGTGAGCTTCGTAATCTGTGATTACTTATGTTCTAATAACGACTTTGGAAGATAAGAAAATGCAAACAAGTTAATAAAACACTCAGTCGCGAGAAACTAAATATTAGAACAAAGAATACCATTCGATAATGAAGAAAATTCAGTTGTTTTAAATTTGCAACCGGAAAACGTTCCTATACACATGAAAACAAAAGAATTGAAATACAACGCATCAGATACGCACATTTCATCGGTCTAATCAGTGGTTAGTTAAAAAGTTCATTAAGTTATCGACGGTATAAAGCATGATATGTTATTCAAAACAAATAGAATGATTTTTGAAAAAAACACTAATTCACTAATAATCAATATGCAAAAAAAAAAAAAAAGAAAATGTGACAATGACTTATTTACATGTAATTAATGGATTTTGATGATTTGTGAGAAACAAGGTACTCAAACGACTAAAAACGAAGTCTGACAGAGTGACAAAAGGTTATTTTCGGTCATACTTAGATATATATATTCTCTACCAGCATCTGTAAATACTCACCTATCGCTGTCTCTACTGTTGCAGTTAGAAGGTGACAGGAGATTATTGCTTGCAAATACATGTAGGTCATCCTAGAACTAAGTAAGAAAAAAAAAACAAAAAGCATGTTAAGAATTAAGCTTAGCATAATCGATCCTATGCTTATTGGGCGATAACCGACAATTAAGGCTCATGGATACACAATAGGAATAACATATCACTTCGGGGTCTCTCTCAAATTCGACGTCACGTTATCTATGACGTCACGCAAAATGCGCCAAAATTGCATCGGCACTCTTATTATTGGAAGCTGACGAACCTACGTCCTGAAACATGAACAAGTATTTTAGGGATTGTGCTAAATAAAACTGCTGTATTTTGATTAGATTGGGACTTCTATCGTTTTCATTTGAATCTTGATTAAAAATTGATGTAAAATAATTCTTTGATGGGAATGTTCATTCAGAGAAAAGGCTGACAGAGCATTCTGCCAATCGCCGTCATCTCTACGAGAAAATCACGAAAGAATAATTTTCTGCTTGTTTTATTTGTAAACAACCATTTGATTTATACGAGGGGTTTAAAATAAGCCAAATCTAATTTAAATGTTTACACGCGGGGTTTAAAAGAGCTACATCTCACAAAATTGTACATTTTATTAGGAACCAACTCCTTAGTTTACATGCGGGATTTGGGTAAAACAAATGTATGGACATTTCTCGCACAAGTTCTACATATGATATCTATGAGTAGTGATATTTAGAACAGCAAGCATCACGATAAGGGCAAGGGGGTATTGCTGTTACGTCGGAATTTCTCTCCGCTTTGTGTAAGATTCGCCATTTACTATAAGCGAACCGTAATAATTTTATTTTGAATTTATCTAAACGAAGAATTTTCATGACAAGAAAAGAAGGGAGGAGATCTCCAACAAGACCCCGTTGCAGCATCAACAGTAAAACACCAAAACACCCGATGCAAAAACACAAAAGACGAGTACAGCATGAGACGGAAAAGAGACACACGACATGTAAACATCAAACACAAAAGACTACACATAAACCGACGAGACCAATGGATAACCGGTGCCGACTTTGGACGGCCATCTGTCACGCAAGTAGCAAATGGTGTGGTTATCCTGGATTACGTGCGCACAACCCTCTCACTTCTCCAATTACCCAGAGGTCTCGAAGAACGTACAATTGTGGTGTAAAACAACCTCCTCACTGTAAGATGACATCACACAAACAAGACCGCGAAACACAGAGGCCCCATAGACACAGATGAATATGTAAATGGATATAAAAAGAGGGCATGCGTAATACAGTCCGTGCTCTGCCGGCTGTAGCGAGCTCATGTATGTAATCACCCGAGGAGTCCGACTGACATTCAGAGAGGACAGGTGGTCGGGGCCCTGTCTTCTCTAAAGAGGTTTGGACAGGGCCCGTCATGGAGTCCCGTCGTCACAGTCAGTCAGAGTGCAAGTCTCAAGGATGCGCTTGTACAAGACTGTAGATTGGTCAAGTACCAAGCCTAGTGTCCGTCTGGTGACATTAGGATCATACCCACGGTATAAAAGGCGTTTGATGATTCTGACGCATTTTCGATGGTTATGCTGCCTACCTTTGATCCTTTTTATTTTGTTTATCATATCACCATAAAAGACAGGTTGTGTAATACCCATAGTAATGTACTCTGTTGCATGTATAGATCCGAATTTTAAAAGAAGTTGACTGTAATTTTTGTAAAATTTCCAGAAAGTCTTAACTAGTTTATGAAAGCGGAAACCTTGACCTAAAAGTTTTTTGGTAATTTGTAAATTTCTACTGTGAAAATCCAAAATATCAGTACATGCTCTAGCGTACCGGATGAGCTGTGATATGTAAATGCCGTATTCTTGGAACATCACCGTTAAGCCAAGGGAAATTTACAATGTTGAATCCAAAATCATCCCTTTTGTCATATACACTTGTATGAATCTTTCCGTTTACAATTTTGATATTTAGGTCAAAAAAGGGTGTTTCTGTATTTGAAAGGTTTGCCTTGTTAAGGGTTAATTCTTGTGGATAAATTTCATTCTTATATGATTCAAAAGCGGGATTGTCAATGGTTAGAATATCATCCAGATACCTAGAAGTATTATTGAAACATATCAGCTCATCAAATTTTCTTTGCTTTTGAAGATTTTGGATAAATTCTTTTTCATAAGTGTATAAAAGTAAATCTGCAACAAGAGGCGCACAGTTAATACCCATAGGAATTCCTACAACCTGCTTGTATAGATCCTCACCAAATCTAACATAAATATTGTCCAAGAGGAAGGACAAGGCATTACACAGGTCACTACATGTCCATGATTTGTATGATTTGTAGTCTGTCGAGGAAAAGAAACCCTTCGATTCAGATGTACAAATGTAAGTTTTTCGCTCTCGATCAAAACACCATTTAATGAGATTAGATAATCGATCATTAATTTTGTCATGAGGAAGTGTGGTGTACATATTAGAGAAGTCGTATGAAGAAATCGTATTGGCTTGGAAATTTCCAGATTTCATTTTTTCAATCACATCCCCTGAATTCTTAATAGACCAAAATAAATTTACATCGTTCCTGTTTAGAACCGTTTCACAATATCTAGTTATGTGTTCTTTAATAGCTGTAAGTGCTGACGTCAGATTTCTAGACAAAATTGTAGTGGAGCAGTTACTAGAATTAGCAATAAATCATAATTTGTAAGGAGACTTGTGCAGTTTCGGTATACATATAGTGTTGGGAGATCAAATTTAGAAATAGAGATATTGAATGAAGACACTTCACTGTTATGCTTGCCTAAAATCTTAGATGCACTTTCATTGCTTTTGATATATGTATTTGTAGATGAAAGTTCCGAAATCAAAGTTGATATGTAGTAACGTTTTCAAATGATAATGGTGTTGTTGGCTGCTTTATCAGCTGGTGCAAAGACATATTTTTCATGTAATTTACTTAGTTTGGATTTGAAATATCTCTCTGATTTGGAACGTGGATTTTGAAAAAGATGAGGGTTTTTATGGAAGTTATCTATTCGAATATCCGTTATATCTAAAATGAGGTTTTTCCAGTCATTCAGAGCATGCGGTTCGACTCCTTCTGATTTACACCATCTTTTCGTATAATTATCTAAGGCTTCCGTAAGCACTTCACGGCATTTGACAAAATCTATCTTGGATGGGATTCTATACTTAGGTCCTTTTTTAAGAAGACCACGGAGCTGTCTGTCTTGGATAATTGAAAAGTCACCTGTAACAACATGGCCAGCTGGTTTGTAGAGATATTTTGAAGTTGCACATTCTCAAGAAGCAGGACACGATTCAAGTATGTCAGGATCCGTTGTAACTTTATTATAGTTAAAAACAAAGTTTCGAATAGGTTTCTTGTACTTATAACAAATAAGAGGTGGCTCTAAATTTTCAAAATATTGAGGAATGGTACTTTGTACGCGATGATCCCGAAAAATATTAGAGATGTTTAGAAGATCAAAACCTTTGTTAATAAACGGGATTTTTATGAATCGTCTTTTCGGTGAGATGTTTTTCACAATAAGATAAAGTTTATACTGTGCGAATGAGACAATGATATTACGTCTGAATCAGTCCGTGTTTCTTAAGAATGCAACCTCTGCTTCATCCAAGATAGATTTCAAGTGTATAACTGGTATTGACGACAGAGCATGTATCAGCTCATGTCTTCCGCCATTGCGTGCTATAGTAAGTAAATCGTTGAGAGAGCGGTATATTCTGGATCCTTTTTTTTTTTTGTCTGTTTCGTCTTTTCCCGTGTGACCTGTATTTCCTTTTAGTGTTTGGGCGATTTGAAAAGATGTTGATATTGGTAGAAGCTGAGGAAATGTCTCCTTGTCCATAAATTTGATCGTTTAAACCAAGAGGGTACGCAGTCTGAAGTTTGGTGATCCAGGCAAGTTCAGCTTGTAGTCGGCGTTTTTTAATTTCGGTCTTACTTTCATTTTTACGTTTTGGAAAAGTCTGAACTGGGGTAATGGTGATATCCGAAATAGAATGATTATATTCAACAAAGTGATTATAAAGAAAGTTTCTGTGTTTTTGTTGACGTGAGGTTCTGATCTTATAAGAATGGTTCCTAAAACGAGATTTTAAAGGTTGGCCTGTCTCACCTACATATTGTGCGCCACATCCCCTGGCATTTCAAGTCATTACGTAAATAAGATCTTGAGACGATCAATCGATGTCTTGGTCTACCTCGATTTTGAATTTCTGCCCATTTACACTAGATGTTATTATGGAGTCGCAGTTGATGAGGTGACACAACGAGCATCTTTTACTTTTGCACTTAGAAATAATTGAGAACCCTCTGTGTCTGTTGTTGAATGTAGAGCCTGCAGATGGAGTAGTGCATAAAATACGACTATGCGGTCTAAATTTGAGAAGTGATAAGAGTACTCTTGGTGAGGAAAAAAGTTTTTTACTGTTGAATGTCGATGATGGTAAAGTGACTGTAGTGACAGAGGGTAATCTCAAGGGGGTGAGTTTGATACGAGGCGACCTTAAAAATGCCATAATGCGATAATGGAAAAAAAGTGAATTAGAGTCTTACGTAGAAGACACTACAACAAAGCCTAGTTAGAGAACACAATGAAATTAAAACACTTCAAACATCGGGTCGCGGGGAATTGCTTTACCAACTCCACACTGCAACACGAAATATGTGTAGATATAAAAAGAAGGGAGGAGATCTCCAACAAGACCCCGTTGCAGCATCAACAGTAAAACACCAAAACACCCGATGCAAAAACACAAAAGACGAGTACAGCATGAGACGGAAAAGAGACACACGACATGTAAACATCAAACACAAAAGACTACACATAAACCGACGAGACCAATGGATAACCGGTGCCGACTTTGGACGGCCATCTGTCACGCAAGTAGCAAATGGTGTGGTTATCCTGGATTACGTGCGCACAACCCTCTCACTGCTCCAATTACCCAGATGTCTCGAAGAACGTACAATTGTGGTGTAAAACAACCTCCTCACTGTAAGATGACATCACACAAACAAGACCGCGAAACACAGAGGCCCCATAGACACAGATGAATATGTAAATGGATATAAAAAGAGGGCATGCGTAATACAGTCCGTGCTCTGCCGGCTGTAGCGAGCTCATGTATGTAATCACCCGAGGAGTCCGACTGTCATTCAGAGAGGACAGGTGGTCGGGGCCCTGTCTTCTCTAAAGAGGTTTGGACAGGGCCCGTCATGGAGTCCCGTCGTCACAGTCAGTCAGAGTGCAAGTCTCAAGGATGCGCTTGTACAAGACTGTAGATTGGTCAAGTACCAAGCCTAGTGTCCGTCTGGTGACATTAGGATCATACCCACGGTATAAAAGGCGTTTGATGATTCTGACGCATTTTCGATGGTTATGCTGCCTACCTTTGATCCTTTTTATTTTGTTTATCATATCACCATATAAGACAGGTTGTGTAATACCCATAGTAATGTACTCTGTTGCATGTATAGATCCGAATTTTAAAAGAAGTTGACTGTAATTTTTGTAAAATTTCCAGAAAGTCTTAACTAGTTTATGAAAGCGGAAACCTTGACCTAAAAGTTTTTTGGTAATTTGTAAATTTCTACTGTGAAAATCCAAAATATCAGTACATACTCTTGCGTACCGGATGATCTGTGATATGTAAATGCCGTATGACGGTAATCTTGGAACATCACCGTCAAGCCAAGGGAAATTTACAATGTTGAATCCAAAATCATCCCTTTTGTCATATACACTTGTATGAATCTTTCCGTTTACAATTTTGATATTTAGGTCCAAAAGGGGTGTTTCTGTATTTGAAAGGTTTGCCTTGTTAAGGGTTAATTCTTGTGGATAAATTTCATTCTTATATAATTCAAAAGCAGGATTGTCAATGGTTAGAATATCATCCAGATACCTAGAAGTATTATTGAAACATATCAGCTCATCAAATTTTCTTTGCTTTTGAAGATTTTGGATAAATTCTTTTTCATAAGTGTATAAAAATAAATCTGCAACAAGAGGCGCACAGTAAGTACCCATAGGAATTCCTACAACCTGCTTGTATAGATCCTCACCAAATCTAACATAAATATTGTCCAAGAGGAAGGACAAGGCATTACACAGGTCACTACATGTCCATGATTTGTATGATTTGTAGTCTGTCGAGGAAAAGAAACCCTTCGATTCAGATGTACAAATGTAAGTTTTTCGCTCTCGATCAAAACACCATTTAATGAGATTAGATAATCGATCATTAATTTTGTCATGAGGAAGTGTGGTGTACATATTAGAGAAGTCGTATGAAGAAATCGTATTGGCTTGGAAATTTCCAGATTTCATTTTTTCAATCACATCCCCTGAATTCTTAATAGACCAAAATAAATTTACATCGTTCCTGTGTAGAACCGTTTCACAATATCTAGTTATGTGTTCTTTAATAGCAGTAAGTGCTGACGTCAGATTTCTAGACAAAATTGTAGTGGAGCAGTTACTAGAATTAGCAATAAATCGAAATTTGTAAGGAGACTTGTGCAGTACTATGACACAGTACTATAAGTCAAATCTTCTCAAAGTGAATCCTCCTTTAAAAGAAGTTTCCCTTTTTTACATTATTTGTTTTTCTCCTTTTCTTACTATGCGAATATTCATGGACCTGTTATAAATCAATGATTTCAGTATTATTGCCTAAACCCTCTCCCCGGCAGTGAATTATTATTACCGGTATACGTTTAATATAGGGATGGAAAGTACATACATATTTTAAATTTGATCCTGAACAAGTCATACTGACCTTGAGGATGACCTTGACTCACGTTGGATGCCATAATGCTGAATATCCCAGCATTTTTTATAAAAAAAGGACGTATGTCGACTTACATACATTATATGATCTCCATAAATCCGTAAATGCAAGGAATACTGTTTTTATCGTACATGTAAAAATATTTGTATTACAGTCAGGAAAGAATTGTCATCTAACGACTATATTGATAACATGAAATATGTGCAAGTAGACCAGTAAAAAAAGAGGTGGGGAGGGGGGTATGGAACGTTTATAATAATAATCGAAGATAGAATTAACTCAGTTGCAGCATTGTTTTACTGATATAAATCAGTTAATTTTACATTGTCGATATGGATTATTTGTTGTTGTTGTTTTTTTTTTTTTTTTTTTTTGTTAACATTATAAAAAAATCCTTTTAAATGTTTTCTGTTTTGAAATGCAGAAGATTCTTATATATGACAAAAAGGTTTCAAAACGCCGAGCAATTATAAGGCGACGTCCTGTCAAAACGACGTTGTACGTGCTATTGTTTACCCTTTCTTACAGGAGAACAGATGTCATGCGGAAATAATTATGACTTTTCATAAATATAAGAATTTAAAAAAAATCATTTCAAAAAGATGTTCTGTCACAAGGCCGATTTTAGTCCTTCCCAGCTTTTCTCCTCATCCAAAACTAAGGGATAGCAACATGCATGTACTAAGCCTGTACATAATATATATCGGGTGATTGAACTTACATTCAAGTATAAGTAATTTTCTTTGCGTATTCATTTGTCTGAATACATTCTATTCATTTATAATTCTATTCATAAGATAAACATCTTGTTTTCATCGCCCCATCTCATAAGGGACGGGTTTTTTTTTTCTTTATCAACTTGATTTGACGTTTAAATGGCCAAATGTATCACGTGACGTCATTTGTCTAAAACTGTTGCAGACCTTAATATTACTGATATAATGGGTAAATATTATAAAATGGGTTACAAAATTCACGTTTTGATCAGTTCTATTTCCAATTGATATATGGATGAAAAATGGAGTAATTTAGATGAACGACTCAGGAAATATAAATCCAAATAGAGCATGGAGGGGATCTCTTGCCAGCATTTTTTAACAAAATCTGGAGGGGGGTAGGGACATAATTTTGTATCAAACTTAAACTTTTTTGCGATGATTGCTATATTTATTTCTATTTTTGAAAGATATGTTAACTTAGATTAAGATAGCAATTTTCCCGCTCATTGGCATGTTAACAAAGTACTTAAACCCGTCATTTACTGGTTGGACTCTAAAAATAATGACGTCAAGAATAGAGCCTGAAATGGTATAATATTTACTATTTCATAGAATTTGACGTACCAGCATTTATGTATTTTCTATTTTTTTTATTTGTTTTAGACCTTCTTTCGTAATTAAAAGAATGACCATATACATTCATGCATCAGGTTTAAAATAACAGGGGTATATTGATGATATGATGCAAATTTGGGGAAAATCTAGAAAAAATGGACATGTACTTCTTTGGAAGGTCATGAATCCATTGGAAGCTTGTTGACAAATACTTTTTTTCATTAAAATACTATACATTACATTGTTTTCTACCAATAAAATCAATAAAACTTAACCTGTGATGTTAAACAGTGTTTTGGGGAGTTTGGAAAAGGTGTAACTATGAACCTTAAAACAAACTGAAGCTTTTTTGGCCGGATTACCAATCAACTCCGGTGTATGGATTGACGATGTCCGTTCGTCTGCCTGTCTGTCAACATTATTTTGGTTGAAGTGTATGGTTGAAGCAAAATAAAAGGAACTATATGCAGTAGTAATACTACACTGTGCAGCTGGGTTGACCACGACATGACCTTCAAATGTATGCCATAATAGTTTACTATCGGGTCATTAGATCAAATGATACGACACAAATTGAAAGGTCTAGTCGTGGGCAACCTATATATATATAGTAATGAAATTGAAAAGTCTAGTCGTGGGCAACCTATATATATAGTGATGTGTTTCTACTGAATAAAGTTCCTTCGTTTTTGCTTAAACAAGAAACAACCAAAATCTTTAACTACGTCAAAGATCTAGATCAAGGTCGCCAGGTCACATGTCGAGTCAAAATATTGTGGTTTGTTAAAAAACAATAGCAATAAACCGTTACAGTATGCTTAATAACATCCTTTCTTAACATAAAAAATGAAAATGAGGCGTAAAAATTAAAACCCATCCTTTCAACGTAGATATTTAGGAAAACTCAAAATAGCACACCTGTACGAAAGTTTAAAATAACCGCGATTCCGGAAATGACATCACAACATTGGCCTACTCTTCAATGTTTACACTTGTATTGATGCAAAATGGAAGACGCTCCATCATCTTCAAAGAAAAGAAAGAAAACACCACGCGGTAAGGGCAGATATTGTGTTGCCTATGGATGTTCGAGTTCATCAGCGGATAATGTGTCCTTGCACGTTTTTCCTCGCGCTGATAAAAGGTCTGATATTAGAAAAAAAATGGATTGCCTTTGTGAGGAATGCTAGAAAAGATTTCGAAAATCCGTCAGCGTACATGTGTCTGTGTGAGAAACATTTTGAGGAATCGTGCTACCCAGTGAAATATAGGATGATGCAAAGCCTAGGGAAAGGCGATGAGATAAGTAAAAAAATATTGCTACCAGATGCAGTCCCAACGATTCATCTTCACAAAGAGTTACAGAGCCAAAGTGGTCTGGGATCACATGGTACTGAACCCCCCACCGTCTCTAGCCCACATACACCAGTTCAATCGAAAAATCGATCTAGGACGGCGTTTAAAAAACGGGAATGTGCTAGGGTAAGATCATTTTACAGCACAATTAATATTATACAGTTACTGTGACAATGTTACCACAGACAGTAGCCCAAATTATCAGATTATTTTATTCCTTGTACATGTAAATGGATTGTTTATTTTCTTAGATTTCTCATGTACCTTGCATTATGATTGATATGATAGATAACTGAGTTTAGGTGCAATATCAATCATTATCATGCACTCCTGCCGAGGGGGGTTGTCAGTCGGTGGCTATGTTCAAATACCGTAGATTGTTATTTCATAAATGTTTATGGTCTTGCTATGTGTTTCAAAACGAGCAAGAAATATCTATGTACATTATATTTACATCACTAAGTGCATATAATTGTTACATGTACATGTAAAATATATAGTAACATTCATCATATTATGTACTGCACTACCATTTCACTTTTGCTTTCACCAAGTATATGTACATTGGTTATGATTTTCTGTTTTTAAAGAAAACTTATGTCTTTTTACTCTAGATCATAGAAGATTATTCATATGAGCAAGAGATTTCCTTTTCGGAAGATCAAGCCTCAAGTCAATTAATGGAGTCCTTAGAGCAAGATGTAAGTATTATTTCCAATTAGGGTAAATACAGTTAGATATGCTGTAATATATACTCAGCATAATCTACATGTATGATACAAATACAGTATGTGTTACTAATTTGCTATTTTTTGGTAGAATGTGCAATCAAGAGGAACTCAATTCAAAGGGTTTAGAGTGCCAAGGAGGTCCATCGCCATGCAAACAAAGCCAAGAGTGCGCTCAATTGGTATGTTTTAATTATTTTAGTTCACTATATGCTTCACTTCATTTTTTAAATTAACATCACATGCTGTGTCTGTCAAAAATACAGTAAAAACACTGTCATTCCACTAATCTAGCTATCTTAAATTGAGAACATGTATACATATTTTTATGTTTTACATATATACAGATGTCCAGACGGATGCAAAAATGCTTTCCAAGTCCCATTCTGTATCAGTGCAGTGCAACATGGAATTTGCCGACCAAAGTGGACGAATAATTTTGCCATCAGTAACTCAAGCATCTCGTTCACAAATAACAAAATCCCAAGAAGAGCAAGAATTTGTCAGCGTACCATATGAGCCGATGTCCTCAGATGTAGACACTCAATCGTACTGTGACAGGAGCAGTGACTTAGATTATGTTGTATCTGATGACGAGGACGATACATTGAATGATTCAGATAGTGACTTTCAGACGACCCATAGGTACATATATAAATAATCAGTTTGATATATAATTCTCATACATTTTACATACAGGTATACTGGTTTTTTTTAAATTCTGTCATTGCACATAAATCATGTTTAACAAGAAAAAGGTTTTTGTGGTTAATGAAAAACTTCACCTCAATGTAATTCTTGTCTATTGTTAAAACATATAGTTTCATATATGCTTGCGTGACTTATGATTTTAATTGATACTGATTTCAGTGATAGGAATACAATGAAAATGGGCAGAGAGACAATGCCTATACAAGGGATGGGGACAAAAGAACCTGTGTGGTTTTCCCAAAATACAAAAAAGGTGATTTCACAGTCAGGGACATCAAGGTTGATTGTACATTTGGTATGTATGAAAATACTTTAATCTTGTATTACTCGTATCTGTAAGAATCTGTCAAAGTGAATTTAGACCCTTTATGTAATTGTTTTAAGCATAAAGCTACAACTAATTTGTCTTAATTTTTCAGGGTATGTTCACAAGCTTTTTGAGACACTTATCAAAGTGGTAGAGGATAAGCACCATACTCCTGACATAGGACCATCTCCCCCACCACTGAGTTCCCAATATGAAAAACCTAGGACAGAGGACATCCATCATGTCACGCGTTATTAAAACAAAATGGAAAGGAAATCAACTGTTTAATTTTGATAATCAACATATTATCAGTGAATAAATAAAACAAGCAAATGCGTTATTCAACTATTTGAGTACTCAAAGCCATGATATGTCTGATCTGCACTAGGAAACGTCTCTCTTATTTTATGGACAGCACAAGATGGAATCACCACTCTTATCTCTTTCCCTAATACTCCCCATATCCATCTGACGAACTGTCTGTAGCCTGTATACCTATGACGCCTGTAAAGATATATTTATCTTCAAAAAGGTTTTGTGCAAGAATATACAATGACTTTGAAGTGTACATTAGGACAACATTTGAGAATTTTGGATTTATATATATGTACATATATATATACATTGTATATATATTATTATTTGTAATAATCATGATAATATGAGCTTTATGAATTTAATACAGAAGTAGTAATATGACTTGTGCAGTAGATACATGTATGCCACTCTCTTCCTTTCCACTTTATATCAGACTGTGAATTAGAGAATGAAAAAGCAATCCTAATATCTAAAATTATTTAAGAATAAAAACTTACTGATTCATGTCATGTATTTGTTGTCCATACTGTTGTTTATAATGACTGTATGCAGTGTCAAGAACTTCCTCATCCAAACAAACAGTATTAAAACCAGGATGCTGTGTGATGCATTTCAGCTGTTTTCCTGTTTTATCTTTGTATATACCTATTTTTGCTTGAGCATGGGCATTTTCACCACAACAAAGGCACTCTAATGCTGTTGGCATTATGGTACATTGTTCACATTGACACCTGTGAAAGGCAAAAATATGAATATTGTTCTGTTAAATCCATACTTAAAAAGGTGACATCAAGAATGTGTAATAAGAATGTCGTTGTCTTTCATTTCGTTGTCTTCAGTTTATCAATTGATAATTGTTTACCCAGACAGAGTAAACTGACCCCCCCCCCCCCCTCCCCATTTTTTTACATTTCATTTCGTTGATTCACAATTATGTCAATGATGGGATTATATCTTTGAAATTAAATAAAATATAATAGTGAGATGAGGAGAAAACACAATTTCTTTGATAATTTACTTGATTCAAAGAGAGGGGATGGGGTGTATTAACAAGACGTCGAAATGAATTTGTTTTATTTCTTTCATGGATTATTTAAAACTAGTACTGCATAATGACATTCTGAGCTTGAATTTACGTACACTTTATTCGTATTAAACGATTTATGAACTATGAAAAAGGTGGGAACGGGTTTTGATACATCATGTTTCGTCGTATTTCCATAACAATTTAACATCTAGGCACTACGAATGAAATGTACAGTTGTATAAACGTGGAAAATCTTTGAAACTCACCATTCTAAATTAAGGAGCCTGTCATCATCACCGTTATTTTCCACGTTTTGGAGTTCGTCCGAGTCAGTTTCTGATGCGTATGGTTCAAATCGATATGGCCGTACTCCCATTTGATCGTTTTTTTCATCATAATTTGTTTCATCGTCAGTGCTACTTTCAATATCGTACTCCGAGGAATTGTATGATAATTCTAAACTTAAAGAATTACAATCTGAGCGTGCGTCTTCGTCCATTGCTAATTTATTTACTTGTAAACAAACGCCAATTCCTCTCAGCATGAATGTGTAGATAAGTAGTGGCCAATGCTGTGACGTAGTGCATATTTTCGGGGAATATAAGATAGCTAGCTACAGCGGCAATATCAGCAGGTGTTAATTGACATCTTTATTATACGCTAGCCGGTCTGAAATACCACATACTGAAATCGGGGTTTCGGGGATTGTTTGTTTATTGATAATACTTTGTGAACACATGTAGAAACGATTCCGTTGCTATTGTTCTTTAATATTTTGTAGATATTCTTTTCATTTTTGCATGAAGATCGACGGCGGATGTGGCTAGTCAAACAGGGGTTGCTTACTCTTCCCGGGCACCTGGTCCCACCTCTTGCTTGCTGGAGGTCCGTCGATGCTCAATAGTCCATTTTTCAGATAAAGATATGGCAGTTCCTAACCTTGATACATTTCGATACATTGCTAATTCTAGCAACTGCTCAACGACAATTTTGTTTAGAAATCTGACGTCAGCACTCACGGCTATAAAGGAACATGTGGTAAAAAATTGTGAAACTGCCATGAACAGGAATGGTGTACACTTCTTTTCGTCTATTAAAAATTAAGGGGATGTGATTGACAAAATGAAATCAAGAAATTTTAAAGCAAATATGATATCTTCATACGACTTTCTAATATGTACACCACGGCTCATCATGACAAAATAAATGCTCGACTGTCCAAACTCATTAAATGGTGTTTTGATCGAGAGGGGAAAACTGATATTTGTACTTCTGAATCGAAGGGTTTCTTTCCCGCCACATATTACAAATCATACAAATCATGGACATGTGGTGACCTGTGTATTGCCTAGTCCTTCCTTTTGGACAATATTTATGTAAGATTTGGTGAGAAACTCTACAAGCAGGTTGTAGGGATTCCAATGGGTACTAATTATGCGCCTCTTGTTGCAGCTTTATTTTCATACACGTATGAAAAGGAATTTATCCAAAATCTTCAAAAGCAAAGAAAAATCGATGATGTGAAATGCTTCATTGGTACTTCTAGGTACCTGGATGATATTCTTACTATCAACAATCCTGTTTTTGAAAAGTATAAAAATGTTATTTATCCACAAGGATTGATTCTAAACAAGGCAAACGTTTCAAACACAGAAACACCATTTTTGGACCTAAATATTAAAATTGTTAATGGAGAGATCCATACAAGTATGACAAAAGAGATGATTTTGGATTTAACATAGTAAATTTCCCCTGGCTTGACGGTGATGTTCCTAGATTACCGTCCTATGGTTTCTATATTTCACAGCTCATCCGGTATGTTAGAGCATGTACTGATGTTTTGTATTTTCATAGTTGAAATTTAGAAATTTCAGGACAAGGTTTTCGCTTTCAAAAACTAGTTAAGACTTCCTGGAAATTTTACAAAAATTATTGTCAACTACTTCTGAAATTCGGATCAATACAGGCAACAGAGTATATTACTTTGGGTATTTCACAACCTGCATTTTATGGTGACATTATAAACAAGATAAGAAGGATCAAAGATAGACAACATCACTATCGAAAATGAGTCAGAATCATAAAACGCCTTTTATACCGTGGATATGATCCTAATGTCACCAGACGGACACTAGGCTTGGTACTTGACCAATCTACAGTCTTATACAAGCGCATTCTTAAGACTTGCACTCTGACTGACTGTGACGACGGGACTCCATGACGGGCCCTGTCCAAACCTCTTTAGAGAAGTTAGGGCCCGACCACCTATCCTCTCTGAATGTCAGTCGGACTCCTCGGGTGATAACATACATGAGCTCGCGGCGGCAGAGCACGGATTGTATTACGTAAGCCCTCTTTTTATATCCATTTACATATTGATCTGTGTTGCTTGGGCCCCTGTGTTTTGCGGTCTTGTTTGTGTGTGGTCATCTGACAGTGAGGAGGTTGTTTTACACCACAATTGTACGTTCTTCGAGACCTCTTGGTAATCGGAAAAGTGGGAGGGTTGTGCGCACGTAATCCAGGATAACTACACCTTCTGCTATTTCCGTGGCAGATGGCCGTCCTAAGTCGGCATCGGTTGTCCATTGGCCTTGTTGATTTATGTGTAGTCCTTTGTGTTTGATGTTTCTGTGTTGTGCGTTGACGTTACTTGTCCCTTGTGCGTCTCTTTCTGTGCTTGTCTGCTTTGTGTTTTTGCATTAAGTGTTTTGGGGTTTTGCTGTGGGTGCTACAACCTGGTGTTGTTGGAGATCCCCTCCTTTGTTTTAAATCAATGCACTACAAGAATCGTTTGTAATTGTAAATTTTAGATGCAACTGTTGGTGTGTAGCTTTAGGAAATACAAGGAGTTTCTTTTCTTTTGAAATATGGTGGAATTTTATCTGTGAGAGTTTTGTGATTCAAATTTTGACCAAGATTCAATTTATCAATACCTTTGTTTGCAAATCTTACTTTAATGAAAGGGCGGTTTGTTTTCTCCTCTTATTTATCTGATCTAACTGCTTGAAATAAACGAAAAGTAGAAATGTCCAAATTTGTATTCTGGGAAACGTGTATCGTTAAATGTGAGGTCCTTCGTATATTCGTAGATTTCGTGTAACTTCCGTAAAGGAACAGATTATAATTTGGTACGAATATAGAGCCTGCAGGCTAAAGGTTCATTCAAAAGTGGAACCAAGTCATCGAAGGAGAAAATATGTATCTCAGGCCTATTATATCTACGAATGCCATGACTTCGAGATCTTCTTTGTGGTCTGTTGAATAAGCTAGTCACAATTACCGATTGACAACCGGGACTTGATACGTTTCCTATGCTGCTGATATTATCGTTGCACCCATAGGGCGCTGCAGTGTTAAGATTTTTTTATCCAGAACTCTTCTCTGTTGCGACGGAAAGGTGTGCTCAAATTGGGATTGTTTGTGGGGTGATATATTTTCTCCAGGATTCTGACTCTCATTGATAAAACAGAATGATCGGACTGGTCAAAATGTTGTTAAAGAAGTTGACCCCCTTTATTATTTATTTTTGACCGATGTACTGACATTCTGGTTCGGAGCTAACATTTGGTTTCACCCACATAAATCAATCCACAAAGTGAGCACTCTATTCCGTACACAACATAAGATGTCTTACAGTTTAGGTTTTCATAAATGTGCGTGTTAAATGTTTGTTTTGTGACATTAATTACTTGAGAACGAAGTGTCTGTTATGAGGATGTTACAAACTTTGCAGTTCTTCGTGCGGCACTTAGAAATCGAGCAATCGCTTGGTGAAAATTGGTGCTCTTTTCGTATATCGACCACTTTAATCTTACAGGGCTTGATTTTAGTATACCCATCTGCATGTTTATACCAAAACTCATGGTTTCTACTTACTACAAATGTTTCGTCTCTAATGTCATGTAAACTAATTCTAGGGACACCGAAATTACCTGTTGCCTATGTTTCCGTAGATGCAACAGGTTGGGGCGTTTTTATAGTGGGTGACGCCAAGCCACTTTGTAGGTCTCCTGAGTACTATCCATTTAAAAAAAGCAGATAGATTAACTCATTTCGGGTACTTACCCCTCTTCATCCTCAATATAAATGATGTAATATGACCAGAGAGTGTGAAAATAAAAATGTCCAAAAATTTACCGAAAGACGTAGACGGATGGATGGGTTATAGTGTTATATGATCCAAAATTTTGGAATTTCAATCATCCAAAATATTCAAATGCGTTGAAGAAACGATCAGCTGAACTTGATTGAACTTTTCTAGATGTGCACTCGGGGACTCCTGGTCCATCAGCAGTGACACTCATCAAGTGGTACAAATATCAATGCATGAGAACCCAAAATAGATTAACGACACATACTTCCTTCGAAGCTATTTTTAACAAAGAGGAGCTCATCATTTTGTGTACGGTGTATTCAGAAGCAATATACAAAGTTCCTTTTCATATGACTGTGTAGTACAGTGTAAGGTATTGATGTTATGAAACAATTTCTAATGAAAATATATAGGTTATTCGGAATGCATAAAAGAAAAGGGAAATATCTCCAGCATGACCACCCTACAGAAACTCAATAAAAAAAAGCTATTTTTCATAACAATTCAAACACGGTTTTCAGTTTTGTATCAAATTGGTAGCACTTCTATCAATTTTTAACCTCCCCTCCCTAAAAACAAAAGAAATATAGAGCCAAATTTATTTCAAATTTCTTTTATTTTGGCTCATTTAAATATGGCAAAAAAATGTAAAATATTGCTATAAAATTTGTTATGTGTATAGTTATATAAAATTTGTTATTTGAATATTAATGGCAAAATTAATTAAGAATTTTTTACCAATTTGGATATTGAAAAAATGTTACTTTATGAGTTATGGGCCCTTACAGTTTACGTTGAACTCTAAGGGAAAATGTTAATATTCCTAAAAAAATTTCAACAAAATGATGCGGCAGCAAATATCGATTGTTGAACATTTTCTAAAAATGTATTTCTGAAAAAATTAAACGTTCATCAATTAGTTTTTCTGCAATTATTTTTTCTTTATTTTTCATAAAGGGGAGATAACTTCTAAACACGACCCTTTTCAAAATATGTCTTCTTTCGATATCTACCAGGCTAGTACAAATTTTTTTTCAAATATCATATCATGACACAGAAAGATATTGAAAGATAAATACATCAATTTTCAATCTTTTTGGCATAATTTCCTTCATTATCCATCGAATACCTTAAGATTAGAAAAATGAATTTTAAATTATACCCTCTGTGAGACATATTTTGAGTATCTGATTGTGATATTGAGAATTTTTGTTGAATGACATGCTGATAAAACTTTTCAAAATTTAACAATTTGATTTCTCCATTGACAGAATCATTATAGTATCCATTGTTTTTTTTATCTCAGTTGAAATTGGTGTAAATATTGATGCATTTTTTGTACTACGCAGTTAAAGAGAAACACCCCACCCTGTCTTCTCCTCTCCATCAACTTAAATTTAAAAAAGGCCCATTTATAATAATGTATCATACATATTAAAAATACATATATTAGTCACAAATTAGATCTATGACAATGTACTATATTTATTCTTAATTGTTGTTGTGTAAATGTACTGTGAACCTTTAGTGTATGCTTTTTGATGAAAGGACAGACCGACAGACAGGCCAGGCCAACAGCACATTTTAAAAATTTAAAGATGTAATGTATGGACAAAATAGAAAATAACTTGTAATGGAAGACTGTTATATTAAAAAGACACCAAAATTTTTCTTAAATGCATTTGAAATTAATAATAAAAAATAACTTACCACTGATCAGCAAACAGCATTCTGATGGTCTTCACTTCTTTGCCATTAGTTTGGGTAAGAGACTTTTTTTCTTTGAAGTCTTAAGCAATGAAAGTGTTTTTAAAAAGATTCTTTGATGACAGCTTATTCGACTGGTTATTATAACTAATTAGCTACTTCTGGCTTAACTAAAGATGTCATTAGCTGAATGTTACATAATTGAATTAATTATTAATAATAGTTTCAATGTAATCATGTCTAATTAAGGTAATGACCATAATTAGTATGAAATGACACTTGTTTCTCAAGGGTGTTTGCTTTTACAAGTATAATATTGATAATTAATGTGTATCCTTTGATCAATGATAGAAGTCTTTCTTGGGACATTATTTGTATTTTTATATTGCATTATTAAATAAGGCATTTTATAGTACATAAAAAATGAACACCTTTCTTTCTATTCTTTCTTATTAATAAGCATTGATAATGATTTTAAGAAAAAATGTTTTTGCCCTTTCATCATGTTCATTAGCTCTACTGGTCAAAGACTTGTCGAGCTTATGCGATCGCCCTGTGTCCCGCGTCCGTCTGTCCGTTTAACTTTTCTCGTGAATGCGAATCCTCTGAATCTTCTTCTTTTATTATAATTGGCATATGGTCTAGTTATGGTCTAGATATTTAGTTTGGGCCCCTGACCCCCAAGGTCATGGGAAATGGGTGTGACCATTTTCTCCTGTATAACTCTATGTAATCTTGTGTTCACAACTTCTCAGGAACTATAAATGATGGAGACTTAATTCTTTTTGCCATATGATGGGTCTGTGGACTAGTTGTGCACCTGATGTTTTGCTTTAGGACCTGACCCCCAGGGTCTTAGAAATGGGTGTGGTCATTTTCTCCTATATAACTCTGTGTAATCTTGTGTTCACAACTCCTCAGACACTATATATGATGGAGATTTAATTCTTTTTGCAATATGATGGGACTGTGGTCTAGTTATGCACCTGATATTTTGTTTGAGCCCCTGATCCCAAGGGTCTTAGAAATGGGTGTGGTCATTTTTTCCTATATAACTCTATATAATCTTGTGCTCGCAAGTCCTCTGGCGCTATAAATTATGGAGACTTAATTCTGTTTGCAATATGATGGGTCTTTGGACTTATTGTGCACCATATATTTAGTTTGAGCCCCTGACCCCCAGGGTGTTAGAAATGGTTAAGGTCATTTTCTTTTATATAACTCTGTATAATCTTATAAATCCTCTGACACTATAAATGATGGAGACTTAATTCTTTTTGCAAAATGATTGGTCTGTTGTCTTGTTGTGAATCTGATATTTTGTTTGAGCCCCTGACCCCCACGGTCTTTGAAAATAGGTGCGGTCATTTTAACTATATGTAATCTTGTGCTCGAAACACCTCTAACACTATAAATGATATAGACTTTATTCTTTTTGCATGAGTCTGTGATCTAGTTGTGCACATAATGTTTTGTTTGAGTCCCTGACCCCCAGGGTCTTAGAAAATGGGTGTGGTCATTTTCCCCTATATAACTATATATAATCTTGTGCTCACAACTCATCTGACACTATAAATGATGGAGACTTAATACTTTTTGCAAAATGACATGGTCTAAATATAGGTGTGGTCATTTTAACTTTATGTAATCTTGTGTTCGAAACACCTTTTAAATTATAAATGATGGATACTTTATTCTTTTTGCAATATGATATGGGTCTGTGGTCTAGTTGTGCACAGGATATTTTGTTTGAGCCCCTGACCCCCATGGTCTTAGAAAATGGATGTGGTCATTTTCCCCTATATAACTCTATGTAATCTTGTGCTCACAACTCATCTGACACTATAAATGATGGAGGCTTTATTCTTTTTGCAATATGATGGTTTTTTGGTCTACTTGTGCACCTGATATTTTGTTTGAGCCCCTGACCGCCAGGGTCATAGAAAATTGGTGTGGTAATTTTCTCCTATATACATGTAACTCCATGTAATCGTACACTCGCAACTCCTTTGACGCTATAAATGATGAAGACTTAACAGCAATTCTCTGTAAGAACCAGAGAATTTCAAAACATGTTGGCACGGCATGTCATGGATTTTTGAGATTTTTGGTATGGAAGTTCAATATGAAGTACTAGTATGTTAATCAACCCCAGTTTTTTCAAAAAGGTTGTCGTTACCATGGTAACCGTGTCTGAAGTTTCAAAAATCGGGAAAATATATAGGACAAGGCATATTTGTAGGCTTCGTTACCATGGAAACAGGTACATTTTAAATCTGAAATTGCTTTGATTATTTTCTTTAAATCCTTATTATTATGCATATTTGTAAAGTTTTTTACATTCATCTCGGATGCCTTATGTATACAAGATGAAAAATTGGGCCAAAACAGGGTATCAAAAGGCTTTATTTTGGGCACTCAAAGACCCTTTTTTGCATGTTTTTACTGTTTTACAGGGTTGAAAATTTCATAAAAGCACCAATTTTTGAAGTCCAAATTCTAGTTATCCAATTAGTATCATCTTTGAACTCTACATGAATATAAAAAATTAATTGGGCTAATTTGTCCTTTTATATGCAAAGCAGCATCAAATTTAGTTGCTATGGCAACAATCGGCTGAAAGGTTTCAATGCGATGAATTTAAACACAACCTCTATCAAACTATCTACGCATGATATTGGAACAGAAGTTCATGTATACATCTATCAGGTGCGTTTTGATATAAAAATGACCTTGAAAATATTTCAAGGTCACCCACTGAATTTTCAAGGTCATTAAACTTTAAGTGACCAGATTTTACGAAAAATCCTGATTTTTCATAAAATGAGGGTGTCAATATTTTAGAAACCTTGAAATGTTGAACTTAACAGTTATTTGCCATAAAATGATAAATGTATCACTTATTTCTTAGAACTATTGATTACGTTTCTTCACATCTTCAAATATATAAATTCTTGGTGAGTATTTTGATAAAAAGGGACGAAATCTGTATTTGTCTTGTTTTTTGACGGAAAAATATTTTCCTATTTAATTGCTACAATTCAATAAATTCTAAGATTTGTCTTTCTTATATTCATGTGCTTTCATAATATATAAAACCTATGAAAATATTTAAATAAAAAATCACTATAATCGGTAACAAGAAAATTAAAAAATCAATATTTTATGCAAAATTTGAGTCTCAAAGTATAAATGACCTTGAACATCAAGCCAATGACCTTGAACATTTTAATTGTTCTTATGTAAAAGATATAAGTCATATCTATACATGCATACATTTTGACAATCTTATGTAACTCTAAAGAGGAATAAAATCAATTTCAAAGATAATATGAATCAAGCAAAAAGGTCTAATGTTGCCATGGCAACGGTCTTTGACGACAGAATTTAGGTAAAACTCTTAAATACCCACTCTAATTTTTCGTTCATTTTATTTGTCAATAAACATACATTTCCATTGATGAAAATCACTAGTCTCCTATTGGTGCCTTTTGCGATATTTAAGATTGAAAATGCTCAAAAACACACTAAATTGGCCATTATTTTCACCTCTATTTTTCGCTTCATTTTGACTTATTTTGTCTTAATACAATAAGCTTCCTGTAATAAAAATCACATATCTAAGTGTACTAAGTAAGAATGGAAGTAAGGAAGAATAGATCATATAAAGATGAAGGAGCTGTTACAGTGGTATCCATGGCAACGAAGTCTCCGGAGCTGGCTTATTTTATGGTCCCAAAAGTGCTATAAATAGAATGACCTTGTTCCCATGGCAACCAGAGGTCACATTGGCTGAAAAGTGTTATTTTCATGGTCAGTACTTAATATATACCCATTATACCGAAAATCATCAAAATCCATGACATGCCGTGCCGAACGATTTTGGTCCTTACAGAGAATGGCTATTAATTCTTTTTGCAATATGATGGGTCTGTGATCTAGTTGTGTCATTGATATTTCATTTGAGCTAGAAGCCTCTGGCCACTAGGATCTTGGAAAATGGATGTGACTTTCTTTTTTGAAATACTATATCTCGGATACTATGAATCATATGAATGATATTCTAGTTGCAGTCTAATGGATATATTTTTTGTCGTGCTGCTTATAATTTGTTAGAGCTCCTGCTCCCTATTGTCTTTGGTTTGAAAGAAAGAAAAGAAATTGATGTTTTAAAGAAAAATACAACCAGGAGAGCTACAGTCTCGTCGGAGACTTCTGGTTTTTAAGTTGTAATAGATTATATGAATGGAAACTTGGGATTCAGCTGTTTTAACTTGATGGAAATAATTTTCATACTTTTTGGTCATATTACATTTTTAGACTGAGGATCACTGACGAGGGTTTAGAACCCGAAACGTGCATGTCTGGTCCATGCTATAAATTTATCAGGTTTTAAATGATGCTATTGAATTTAAGACGTTTGACATATAAAGATTATTCTACGTAAACCATTTGGAATTTGAGTGGGTAGTCGGTTTAAGTAGTGCGTAAACCTCAAGATTCCGCACGGAATCTCTGCGTTTTCAACTTAGAAACCTAAGGTTTCCATATGGTTTACGCAGTGCGTAAACTGTTAATTTCATCCAGTGCTAACAAAACATCATACAAAGCAACCGTAACAGAAGTACAGGAACATCAAATATTGATGAGAACACATAAAAGGAAGGATACCAATGTGCACCTGGCGCCAACTTTGGACAATCATCTGCTTTATCCAGTTAACGTGGGCAAAACTATCCCTCTTATCAATATACACAAAGGTCTATAAACGCAAAATTGTCGTATAAACACAAAACTTTTCACTGTAAGGTGATATCACAAAGGAGAAAGTTAAACGTAGCGGCTTCTTGTAAGACATATTTTATGCAAATGGATCTAAAAATTATATGGCATGCGAATACTTTTGAAAAAAACCTTCATTAATCAATACGTAAAATGCAAAACAAAAAAAAATTAAATTCAAGGAATTGTGGACCCCACTTTTGGGTGTTTGTCTTTCAAGAGATGCCTACAGACCCCATATTCTTAAGTATTCTTAATATATCTCACGTATTATCGAAATTGTAAATATCAAAAGATTTCACTCTAAGAAAAGGTCAAAAGTTATGTTACAAAGGCTAAGGTCTAGTGAAAAGGAATGCGCATGTGTAATATGAAAGTCGTATCAACGTTAACGTATTTAAATTCAATAGCATCATTTAAAACCTGATAAATTTACAGCATGGACCAGACATGCACGTTTCGGGTACTTAACGCATGTATTCTTCATACATTGTGTTCATTTTCGTGCATGAACATCGACGGCGGGTGCGGCTAGCCAACAGGGGATGCTTACTCCTCCCGGGCACCTGGTCCCACCTCTAGCTTGCTAGGGGTCCGTCGATGCTCAAATTGGTGCTCTATTGTGAGTGCTGTTGAGATAATCGTCAGGATCTTCTTTAACTCATTACCATCCAAATGTTTTGGTTGATGATGAATTTTTTTAAGTTTGTCAACCCAATGGACGAGGTCACAAAGTCAGAATCTTGTTACAAAAAGAAATGTCTTGTAACAAGGAATACACGTGTGAAATACATGTATGAAGCCTAATCACTTACCATTCAAACGTCATGTTTAAGTTTTGAAAAAAGGAGGTTAAACTCCAAGGTCAAGGTAACAAGATAAAAATGTTTTGCAGGCATGAAATATAAATACCCTATCACATTCCATTCAAAAGTAATGGTCAAGGCTAAAGTTTATGAAAAGTAGGTCAAACCTCAATATATATCATACTATTTACTTGATTATCGTCATGTCAATCATCGAACGTAGCATTTTTACTTTGTACCTATTACTTTGCACTGTGATGGCGCCATTACTGCATGACGCATCCTACAGGCTGCAGCACCGGCCGGTATGAACCGCTTTAGTGTATTGGTAGTTTCTAGATCACCCTTGTGCAGTTAAGTGGTCGTAGCTCTGTAATTTTTATTCATTTATTCCTCAGTATTGAAATGTCCTCGGAACATAGCACGTTTGTCGAAATATGCATGTGTGGTACTCCTATCCAGATTTAGTTTCAGAATAGAATGTTTAAACAAATAGATAAACGGTTTAAAACATGTAAATAAATGGATAAAAAATATTTACGGATAAAAATTATAATATCTATATGTAAAATATATAATTGTCCTGCGACAATTTAATTTTTATTTTTATAAATTCTGATACGATAGTTATAATGTCACAAGTTTTGTTTGATGAGTCAATTTTCTATGAGGTCTGGAATCTTGCGCACTAAGATTTATTTTAATTGATAAATTATAGTTCTCGTAGTAAGGCGTTATCACAAGAGAATCACGTTTTTCTTACTGGGCATATGTTCTGTTTATATTAACTGTCAAAGCTAATGGGATTACAGAACGGGAATTTGAGGGGAATGCCGTAATCTGAGACCTCAATAGCCGTTACTTAACCCCCCGGAAACACGTTGTCCCGGCTCCGTAAAGTGCCGATTTTTGCCGAAACATCTAATTAGTAGATTTTTATTTCTTTTCTGTAAATTAAATTTTTACATTTAGATAAGCAATTGTTTGCTATGTTAGGGAGACGTATTATGCCATATTCATTTCTGAAAGTTAATTATTAATTTATGATTTGGGTAATGTTCGGCAATGGTTTGTCACGTGACCATTGCAAGAAAAAAATGTGGTTTTCACATAGTTGCGCACTCTTAGAAGAAACGTATAATTGAACAGACGCAATTTTTGCATTGTATTAAATCAGCTTATTTTTATACTCATGAATTACTGTGTTTGCTGAACCAGAATTTAACTTAGTGAGAAAATGGAATAGCGTTCCTGAGAATCAGTAAATTTATAAAGATTTTGTCAGAATTTGGTGAGTTATTTTAGAATTTTACATTATATTGTAAAATTTCTCTTGCGAATTTCTATATTGTAATATACTTTTATGTTTTATGATCAAATACTTACTTTAATTGTTTTTGTTTAATCTTTGTGGAACGTATAGTGTTTACAAGTTTATCTTGCATATTTGTAAAGAGAAACATGTGTTACGGACATTAGATATTTTCAGCGATAAAGTTAAGTTTTATGGATTCTTTTTGTAGCAAAATGAATTAGAGTGACGAGGTCGCTGTGCTTGACTTTGAACAGATTTTTATTCATTCAATCAGGGGTGAGTTATGTCAATTGCACTCAGCAGAGTTGTTTACTAATACTTATTGAATGAAGGGTCATTGTATAAACTTTAATAATTTTTTTATCATTTATTTTTAGATATGTACATTCGTCTTGTTCGCGCATAGAATTTATTTGTTCTCTTATGAAATATTCTTACTTCAATTGTATATCATATACCATAGTATTCTTTTTTTTTTATTAGTAAGTCATATTATTTTTATTTCATAAGCGGTATCGTAATTTTGAACATGGCGATTGATATTTTCATTCAAGAATAAGTATTTAAACTGAGACGTTTCATCATTATTTGTTTTTGTGAATTTTGATTCATTCATGTCACATTGTTCACAAATTGATGTTATCATTTCAGGTCTTTTACATATTCTTCGTTCTTCGTTCATGATGAAATAAATTGTCGAACCAAAGAGATGTCTCGTGGTTACTATTACTGGTCGGGATTTTCTCTTACATAAAAAATGGCGTCGCCGGTAGGATGGAGACGAAGTTGACCCCTGGTTGCCAGGCCGAGATGAAGTTACCTGCTGAGGAGCCTGCCGCGTACCTGCTGTGATGACTGACTATGCGTGGAGCTAAGTGCTTAAATGACTGAAACTTCCGTGCCAATAAGACTCTGACAGTGTGCTGTTTTGAACTATTATTTGCAATTTGCCTTAACGAAACTTTTATCAAAAATACAAATTTGTTATTATTGATAATCAATAATGCATATACGAAATTTGATACATGCTAATTTGTTTGCATACTAATACATAATAATCTTTATAATCTTTATTTAGATTGATTTTTAAAAGGTTAAGGTAGTAAGTAAGATTAAGTAAGTTAAGATTACAGCATGGAAGACACGGTGAAGAAAAT
The DNA here is from genome assembly GCA_033119305.1 of Pinctada imbricata. Lineage (NCBI taxonomy): Eukaryota > Metazoa > Mollusca > Bivalvia > Pterioida > Pteriidae > Pinctada > Pinctada imbricata. The sequence continues at coordinate 56,998,656 of VSWD01000010.1, read as the reverse complement.
GGCTGCGGAGCTGGAGTCTCTACGCAAAGCCATGAAAGACAACGATGAAGTTAAGGCTTTAACGGAAGAAGTAAACAGACTAAGGACGCAGGTCAAGGATCAGGCAGAGGCAATTAGTTCCAAGGACGCAAAACCGATGGTTGTTATGGCAAGCCGGAGACTGGATCGTTTCCGTGGTAAGCCCGAGAAGTCTTCCGACGTGACGATCAAGGAATGGGTGGAAGACATGCGTGCTCATGCAGAGAGTCGAAAGCTTGGCAAGAAGGAATTTGTCGCGCTCCTAAAGGATCATCTCGGAGGAAAAGCGAGGCAGGAGGAATCTGGGGCGGAGCCAGGAGATCCAGGAGGACCCCGAAGCTATTATCAAAATCTTGATGACCGTTTTCAGCGATGGTAATACGCTTCCCATTTTACAACAAAAATTCTACAGCTACCGCCAAGGAGAGGAAGACCTTGTAAGCTGTTCCCTGCAACTTGTCGAGATCTACGACCGTATCTCTGCTTTGGATCCTTCGTTTATTCCATGTAGGAATGCTGCTCTTAAGGGTAGGCTTGCCGAAGCGGTACGGGACGACGCGTTGAAACGTGAAATGCGACGTCTCAACATCGAGCACCCAGACCTGTCATTCCATCAGCTAAGAGATAGATCCATACTTTGGCTCGGGAGGGCTGGAAATGAGAAGCGAGCCCATAACCAGGAAGTCGCCATGGTAGAGGGATCCCTCAAAGAAGTTATCAAGCGCCAGGAGCAAATGATTCAAAAACAACAAGAACAAATTGAATCCTTACTAAAGAGGGGACAGTGGAAGAAGCGTTGCTATGGATGTGGATCTACCGAGCACTTCCGTAAACAGTGTCCGAATCCCAAGAAACAGGAGAAGGGAACTAAGGAGGGTTTTCCGTAGAGCCTGCGGTGGAGAGCCACACCTCGGGTGATGACGTTCATGAAGGCTCAATCTTACATAGAGCTGTAGGAGCTTGTCCGGAAGCAGTTTTGTCGATAGAGGGGAAGGAAATACGTTGTCTGCTGGATACAGGTGCCCAGGTTTCGACGATAACAGAATCGTATTTCCGGAAGCATCTTGGGACAAAGAAACCCGTAGATGTTAGGGAAACTCTGCGATTATCGGCAGCTAATGGACTCGATATACCCTACATCGGCTACATCGAATGTGACCTTGAGGTTATGGGACGGACCTTTCCAAAAATGGGGTTCCTTGTGGTGAAAGATCCCGTGGACGGCGCTTTGTCTACAAGGAAAAAGGAAGTCCCTGGAGTAATTGGCTCAAACATACTAAGAGAAATACATTTTTCTCTGCGAAGTTCAAAGGAAATCAGTACATCATGGCGTACCGTTTTAGGACTTTATGAAGAAAACGCAAAATTGGATAAACGGAAAGTTAGAATTTCTGGAGGGAAAACAGTCGTGATTCCTGCTAGAACGGTCAAGGTCATTGAGGGATCCACAATAAAGAATACGTCTGGCATAATATCCTCCGCAATTGTCGAAGAAATTGATACAGATAAACATCCTTTACCAATAGGATTAGTCATCGCCCCAGCGTTTGTCCATGTTTCACGGAATGGTAAAGTACCTTTACAAGTAGCTAATTTCGGAAGCAAGGATGTGTACTTACCGCCGAAAACATTAGTCGGGACCCTAGAAATAGCTATTACAAGCAAAAACACTGAGGCTTTTATATCAAAAATCCAAGGAGAAATAAACAGCGATTCATCTTTAATCGGTCGTTTCGACATGGGCAACTTAGGTGCTGATGAGATGAAACTTTTTAATGCACTTATTGACAAACATGATCAGATATTTAGCAAGACCGATGACGACATTGGGTACTGCGACGTCGTTAAGCATCGAATAAGGACTACGGACGATATACCCATTCGACAGCCCCATCGTCGTATACCACCGCATCATTGGAATGAGGTCAGGGAGTATATCAAATCAACATTGAACAAGGGTATCATTCGAGAGTCATCAAGTCCGTATGCATCTCCAGTCGTTTTAGTACGCAAGAAAAATGGAAAGCTGCGACTTTGCGTCGACTATCGCGCACTCAACGCTAAAACTGTCAAGGATGCATATCCTTTACCTCGGATTGAAGAAGCTTTAGATGCATTAAAGGGAGCCAAATTCTTTTGTAGCTTAGACTTAGCACATGGATTTCACCAACTCCCAGTGGCAGATGAGGATGTAGAGAAGACCGCCTTCCGCATCGGTACAGGAGGACTATACGAATTTTGTCGTATGCCTTTCGGCTTGACGGGAGCACCGGGTACATTTATGCGGGTAATGGACAAAATATTTGGAGACCAGAATTTTCAGACTGTTCTTATCTATCTAGACGATATATTAATTTTCGGTAGAACATATCAGGAAACATTGGAACGTCTTGATATGGTTTTGACCAGACTCGCTAAATTTAATCTTAAAGTTAATCCCGACAAATGTCAGATGTTTAAGGAAAAATTGAGATACCTAGGTCACGTTATTTCTAAAGAAGGAATGATGCCAGATCCCGATAAGACCTTAGCAGTCGCAGACTGGACCAGACCAAAATCCGAGACAGAGTTAAGAGGTTTTCTTGGATTGGCCGGATACTATAGGCGTTTTGTTCGAGATTTGGCGAAAATAGCATCACCGCTACACCAGTTATTGAAAGGATCGTGTAAGAAGTCAAAACAAAAGAAGGCCAGTTCTCAGATAAAAGAATGGGATGAAAAGTGCGAGACATCTTTTCAGAAGCTTAAGGAATGTCTCACATCGGCACCACTATTAGGCCATCCGGATTTCCATAAACCCTTTATTTTGGAGATTGATGCAAGCATGGCTGGTTTAGGAGCAGTTTTGTCTCAGGATCAGGAACATGGACGTGTGGTGTTGTGCTATGCAAGCAGAGCCTTAAGGGACCATGAAAAGAACATGAAAAACTACAGTAGCATGAAGTTGGAACTGTTGACATTAAAATGGGCCGTCACCGAAAAATTTCGAGATCTCCTTATAGGTGCAAAATTTATTGTTTTGACCGATAATAACCCCTTAAGTTACATTCAGTCGACAGCAAAGCTAGGTGCAACTGAGGCGAAATGGGTTGCTGAGCTCGCGCAATTTACTTTTGAGATAAAGTATCGTTCAGGAAAATCGAATACCAATGCTGATTCTCTAAGTCGAAAAACAGATCACCCAAAAGAGACCGCTCGCTTGGAGGAATTGCATAGTTCAGGAAACGGATCTTTACATACCTTAGTACCTTCAAAATTAAAGTCAACGGTAGAGACCATTAGAGCACAAGTTTGGGAGACGGAAGCGCATTCTTCACCGACAAGATGTTCTCCATTTGAATCGACGATGATTAATTATAATCCTTGCGATATATTGCGATTGCAAAATAAGGACAGCGATATTTTCCGACTTAAGGAGTTAAGACAAAGAGCTAAACCATTGTCTAGACGTCAGAAGTTACAAGAAAACAAGCAAGTGCGAAAATATCTCGCTATAAATAAACAGATCAAGGAGGAAAGCGGAATAATGTATCGGATAACCGGTGAAGGAAAGCAACTGCTGCTTCCGCGAGATTTGAAACAACATGTTTTAAAATCCCTCCATGATGATCTAGGACATCAGGGGATGGAGAGAACACTTCAGCTTGCGAGACAACGTGTCTATTGGCCTTTCATGTCCAGTGACGTGGAAGAATATTGCACAAATTGCAGTAGGTGCATGCTAGCAAAAAGAGGAAAAATTGTAAGACCGACTATTGGATCTACTGTTGCAAAGAGACCGTTAGAGATCCTAGCAATTGACTTCACGATATTGGAGAAAGGAAAGATGGGATATGAAAATGTGCTTGTCATGACCGATGTGTTCACGAAGTTCACCCAAGCAGTTCCTACGCGAGATCAAAAGGCAAGTACCGTTGCACGAGTTTTAGTGCAAGATTGGTTTATTCGGTTCGGAGTACCGCATAGGCTACATAGCGATCAGGGACGAAGTTTCGAAAATTCAATTATTCATGAGCTTTGCACTCTTTATAATGTTAAGAAGACAAAGACTACGCCTTATTCGCCAATGCGAAAGATTTAACCGTACAATACACAATCTTTTACGGACTTTACCGCCAGAACAAAAACGGAAATGGCCCGAACTTCTACCGGAACTTGTCTATGCGTACAACTGCACGATGCATTCAACTACTGGATTTTCGCCGTACTATTTAATGTTCGGGAGAGAACCAATTTTACCTGTAGATTTGATGTTAGGAACAACTTTCGAAATGAACGAGTCAGATGATGAATGGGTCAAAGCGCATTATAATAAGCTGAGTGACGCATTTAAGAAGGCATGCGAGAGAACAGAAAGGGAGGCTTTGAAACGCCAAGATCGTGTAAACAAAACAGCCGACGACATGCCGATCAGCATAGGATCCAGGGTTTTTCTGCGAAATCATCCAAAGGGTCGAAATAAAATTCAGGATGCCTGGGGATCAACGCCATATAGGGTAATTGAAATCCTCGGAAATAATGTCTATGTACTGGAACCGTTGACAGGAAACGGAAGTCAACGTACAGTCAACAGAAGAGAAATTCTTGATTCAAAGATTCTTGTAGGATCTATCAATCCGTCATCAAGGGAAATAGAAGTCGATCGAGATCGCCAGAAGGATCACGGAGACAACTCCAACGAGGAAAGCGATGAGGATGAATTGTATGAAATTCACATGCGTGTACCTCGTGATCCTGGGACACAGAATATTCCCGCGTCTGGGTTCGGGAATGATGATTTGCTTGCGTCCAATAGAGGACAAGATAGCTCTTTATGTCTTGCTGCAGGAGACAGTGATGTGTCATTGGAAGGCGATACTGCTGTAACCATCATCTGATACTATCGGTGAAGGTACTGCCAGTGCAACAGCAGGGGAGCACGATGACCATGATTTCGATGACGATGAGGAATTGCAACACTCTCTAAGAAGAAGTACGCGAATTACTGCAGGAAGGAACCCAAACCCGTTTAATCTTCCTGTCTCTGCTCTAAAACAAGAAATACGCGTTCCGGATATAGCTATTCTGGAGGCCGTTGCGAAATCAAATTTATTATTATGCGAATTAATGGCAAGAAAGTAATGTGGTAAAATACGTAATTTTAGTATTAGTATTGTGTATAGCTTATATTCTTTAGTTTCAAGTAAGTTTTACTCCATTACATACATTTTTTGTGTTTTACATACCCGAATATTTGTGATTCGGATGTAAATGTTAGTTGTTTGAATCGTTTGTATTGGTAAGTTGTCGAGACGACAACAATTTAGTAGGGGAGTGTAAAATATATAACTGTCCTGCGACAATTTAATTTTTATTTTTATAAATTCTGATACGATAGTTATAATGTCACAAGTTTTGTTTGATGAGTCAATTTTCTATGAGGTCTGGAATCTTGCGCACTAAGATTTATTTTAATTGATAAATTATAGTTCTCGTAGTAAGGCGTTATCACAAGAGAATCACGTTTTTCTTACTGGGCATATGTTCTGTTTATATTAACTGTCAAAGCTAATGGGATTACAGAACGGGAATTTGAGGGGAATGCCGTAATCTGAGACCTCAATAGCCGTTACTTAACCCCCCGGAAACACGTTGTCCCGGCTCCGTAAAGTGCCGATTTTTGCCGAAACATCTAATTAGTAGATTTTTATTTCTTTTCTGTAAATTAAATTTTTACATTTAGATAAGCAATTGTTTGCTATGTTAGGGAGACGTATTATGCCATATTCATTTCTGAAAGTTAATTATTAATTTATGATTTGGGTAATGTTCGGCAATGGTTTGTCACGTGACCATTGCAAGAAAAAAATGTGGTTTTCACATAGTTGCGCACTCTTAGAAGAAACGTATAATTGAACAGACGCAATTTTTGCATTGTATTAAATCAGCTTATTTTTATACTCATGAATTACTGTGTTTGCTGAACCAGAATTTAACTTAGTGAGAAAATGGAATAGCGTTCCTGAGAATCAGTAAATTTATAAAGATTTTGTCAGAATTTGGTGAGTTATTTTAGAATTTTACATTATATTGTAAAATTTCTCTTGCGAATTTCTATATTGTAATATACTTTTATGTTTTATGATCAAATACTTACTTTAATTGTTTTTGTTTAATCTTTGTGGAGCGTATAGTGTTTACAAGTTTATCTTGCATATTTGTAAAGAGAAACATGTGTTACGGACATTAGATATTTTCAGCGATAAAGTTAAGTTTTATGGATTCTTTTTGTAGCAAAATGAATTAGAGTGACGAGGTCGCTGTGCTTGACTTTGAACAGATTTTTATTCATTCAATCAGGGGTGAGTTATGTCAATTGCACTCAGCAGAGTTGTTTACTAATACTTATTGAATGAAGGGTCATTGTATAAACTTTATGATTTTTTTATCATTTATTTTTAGATATGTACATTCGTCTTGTTCGCGCATAGAATTTATTTGTTCTCTTATGAAATATTCTTACTTCAATTGTATATCATATACCATAGTATTCTTTTTTTTTTATTAGTAAGTCATATTATTTTTATTTCATAAGCGGTATCGTAATTTTGAACATGGCGATTGATATTTTCATTCAAGAATAAGTATTTAAACTGAGACGTTTCATCATTATTTGTTTTTGTGAATTTTGATTCATTCATGTCACATTGTTCACAAATTGATGTTATCATTTCAGGTCTTTTACATATTCTTCGTTCTTCGTTCATGATGAAATAAATTGTCGAACCAAAGAGATGTCTCGTGGTTACTATTACTGGTCGGGATTTTCTCTTACATATAAGTGTATAAATAAGTAAAAAATAAATGAATAAATAACTCGAATATATGAATTTTACCAAAGAGACATGCACATGTAAACAAATAGAGAAATAAACAAACAGCTTAATAAATAGACATATAAATAAATGATCAATAAACAGTACTTTAAAAATCAATAATAAATAAATAAACAGACAAATAGATAAAAAAGCTGAAATTTAAAAAAATATTAATAAATGAATGAATAAATAAATGAAATAAACTTTAAACTAAATAGGCATACATGCGAAAAACAGGGGACACATAAATGAATAAAACAGAAATAAATGTTAAATAGGGCAAACATGTACATGTAGTTGTGTATTGTGGTATCATTGGTAATAACCAATCAGATAAGAGTATTGTACTGGTCACTGTAGAGTGGTCAAGGGTAGTCATTCTCTAGCCGTACGTTCACCGCTTCACAGCAAAATTTCTATATTTTGGAAATTTGTATAATTTCGATAATTGGTGTAAAACTAAAAATGAGATGGAAAAGTATTCCTCAACTTATATATATTTTTTTATTGTAAAAATATATTACAAAATATTTGATGAAATAGATATATTAACGTGATTTATATCTTGCCCAGTTTCAGAGGTTTTTATCGCAAAAAAGGGTTTTTCTCTCTGTTTTCCCCTGGGTCTGATGTAAATCTGCTTCGTTTGAAACAAAAGTGACCTCTCATTAGAATTGTTATACAATGAATATTTACAGAAATTCTAAACAGTCAAAATATATGATACTATGTTTGTTTATGAGTTTTGTAAAATGTTGGAATATAAGCGGCGTCCGGTAGCAACGTCGGGCTGTTCGCAAATTGTATTTTGCGTTTTGTTATTTATTTATATGAATTGAAGGAAGGAGAATGAATACCATATACTTCTCGAAAGTGGTCATGACAACGCTGAATTTTCCTAAAGGTCAAGTTATTCATGAATGACCATGACGAGTATCGGATTTGCTTACATTATGCATTTCTTGTTTCGTTTTCATTTTGGTTTTTTTTTCGACAGTCAAGATTAAAGGATTCTGATTTTCTTACCATCTTAACCGATAATCTCAAGGTTTTGTGATCCTAAGAGAAAAGACCTAAATGATGGGGGGGGGGGGGGGGTCTCGTCTCGTCTTCAAAAGAAAGCTGTGACACTCGTTTTTAAAAATTACTGTTCATACATGAAATATGATTTATAAATATATCTATATACTATTTGATACGCACCTATAATTTTATCATATTGTATATCAAATTATCTAAACGCTGTTATGTTAAAGCGATTTTCATTAGTCGATTGATAGGTCACGAAAATTCACGCATATTAATGAATTGAGTGGAAAAAATCGATGCTGTGACCTAGGGGAAATAAGTGTAAACGCAAATGAGCCTGGGTTTCTGGAGATGCTTTAAGGCAGATGCACGTTTTATCAAGGTGTGCCACGATTTCTCATGGCGAGCTAAGGAACGTGTACTAAAGCCGTTTCGTCGCGTTCAGCACGGTACATCCCGGCTTGCTACGGTTTGTTTCAAGTTCTACTACGGCCTGGCACAGTACGCACGGTCACACAAGATGTATGACAAACCAAACCTTTTTATGCAGCTTTTTGTGTCTCCTTTTCCCGGCGGTCACGGTTAATCGTAGTGGGCCTTGACAGAACTTGATAGACGTGGCCAACTTGATTGGATCGTAAGAAACCGTGACAGACATTATCAGAACGTGACATTTCATGAGGAAAAATACAACGTCCGTAACAAGCCGTAGGTTGAAACGTAGTGCGCCGCCAGATCTCCGGGATTCAGGAGCCGCGGCTTTCATTGATACCTTGATAGACCGTGCGAAAACGTAGAAGACCTAACAGAACTTGAATACCCAGATGAAACTGCCAAAAATCATACGGTGTGCTACGTTTGTGGTCGCCGTGACTGCCGTAGTCGCCGGGAACATAGTGTAAACCTAGGGTTATATGTCCGGAAACGACATAAGGGGCAAACGCACATACTTAGCCCATAGCGCGTCCCTTATATTTTAATGTATTCTAAATAACGCAATGAACATGCAAATATCACGAAATATATAGATTGAAAATATATTGCACAACTTCTTGCTCGTGTACTCTTCAACTTTTAATGTTGATTTTTTTTTTGTTATTATTATCAATATATTATAAGGTAATTACTTGTGCAAGACACATTCAAGGTAAATTCATATTTTGTAAAAGTACAGAATATGCTACTTTTAGGATACTTTAATGATTATTTTTCATAGCATTTGTGTATATGTCAACCATCATTTCACTTAGTAAACTTCATTAAAACTGCAAAATGTATTTAAATTATTCAGTCAATTGTAAATGTATGGTACGTAAGAACGACAGCTGAAAACTTGTTGCCGGTTTTATCTATTAATATCAATTCTCTGTAAGGACCAAAATATTTTGGAAATAGCATGTCATGGATTTTTATGATTTTCTCTATAAATGGTATGCGTAATGCCATGAATACAAAAATAACCTTTTTTTTGAAAATTAATATTCCGGTTGCCATGACAACGAGGTCTGTTTATTTATAGCACAAAAAAAATGGTCAAATAAGTCATATTTTGTTATTATGTTGCCACGGAAGCCATAGTTAGGCACGGTCCATTTGATAGTCGGGGGGGGGGGGGGCTGGGTTTTTTTCGAAAAAAATAATTTTGCTCTGAATTTTGATGAAAAAATTAATTTGCTCATGGTGTGGCAGAAAAAAATAATCTTGCTCTTACAAGTAATCTGAATTTGAAGAATAACCATAAAAATCGCTTAAAACTCCTGAAAATTTTAAGCTCGCTTCACTCGCCAAAGTTTCACTTTATATAAAAAAAATTTTGGCTCCCTTCGCTCGCCATACTTTCCTTCTTTAATGACAAGTTTATATTTAAAAATATCAAAAGTATAGATGTGACTGAAAAAACGGGCTTCCTTAAATGCTCATATACATTATCAATATCATTTATTACTATTAACAGATACATGTATCACCATAGAATATGAAATTTGTATACAATCTTGGAAGGAGAATTTAATTAAGTTTTTCATAAGTTAACATTTCTAAATTAACAAATTTGTATAGAAGACCCTTCCCTCAGGCACTCTTACATGTTACCGTACATGACCTTATATACATTTTGTTAACTGAAAATTATATCATATTGTAAAAATCTTTTCTCTCTCTCAGTTTAGAAGTGAATACAAGTTTTACATAAAATTTAGTAATGTTTAGAGCAATTTAAGAAAAATAAAGAATTTCTGGTGAAAGTACACAAACATTCTATATAATATACACATAAATTGTTAGAAAAAAATTTCCTTGCTCCAACTTTGCAAGAAAAAAAAATTGCCCCTGTCCGGGGCGAAAAAAATAATCTCAAAAAAGCTCCGACAAAGAACCCAAGCCCCCCCCCCCCCCCCCCCCGAATATCAAATGGACCGTGCCTTAGAGTATTCTTCTTTAACTCATTAGAGTTTATTAGTATTAACAACTTATAATCTTTAAAACCTCTATTTCTAGAAAAAAAATAACAGTTTAAAAAAAAATTCTTTCAATTAGCCTAATCCTATCAAATAAAAAAATTGCCATAAAATAAGGTCAAAATTAAGACCTATTTTTGACCAAGTTTTACCATTTTTAAGCAAAATAACACAAAATGTTGTCAGAATAAATTAGATTTCATGTGACAGATATAATCACTGAAAAAATAAGTGGGAACTTGTTTTGTTTTCCTACATTTTGAGGTCAAAAATGGTTGCCATGGCAATTTTTCATTTGACACCATGATGACTATATCTTTTAAAATAGATTTTTATCATGGTTTAAATAACTTATATTGCTTAAAATTTATGTAGGGACAACAGAAGAAATTATTCTTTATTTGAGCTTTTCCAAAATTTGTCAAGGTCATTTACAATTGTACTCTAAGTTCAAGGTCAATTCAAAATATGGGTTCCAATTTCAATAAAATTTGCATTTTTGTTGTTATTTATTGTTACTAATTTTAGGCTTGACTGTCATATATTTGTATCAAAAATACTTCTTTCTAAAATAAGGACCGATAGGTGGAAAACATTACAATTTTTATTTCAGAACATTTCTCCTAAAAAGAAAGCCCGAGAAAAATCATGATAATCTCACATTTCTTTAAAATGTATACATGAAATATAAGCTACAAATCAAGGATGTCCTTGATTTTGAATTTTTTCCAACCTTGGTCAATAAATAGGGGATATATCCAAAATCACTATGTTTGTGTTTGTTTTAATCAATACCACATGCTATTTGAGTAACTGTCTCTCATATTTTTGAAAAAATCACAGAATTTTGTGAATTGCATTCAAGATGACCATGACATTGGGTCCTGTGACCTTGAAAACTTTTAAGGTGATTTTTGTAATCAGTAATGCTCTTTTATATGCACAATGCTTAAAAATATATTACGAACATCTAGAAATTTACCAGTAAATTACTCTAAGTGTAATACACTTAACAGAATGTCACCATGGTAACCATTTTTTATACCCTTTTGCATAAAATTGTTAAGAGGTCCCACTCAAATTTTAACATTTTCTTAAAGATCGAGGATTAAACTTAAAAGATAAATGGCAGTAGAAATCAAGGTAGCCTGATATTTCAATTTATTTGCCCTTAAAATTGAGCAAAATCATGTTAAATTAGGAGCTTTTTTGGTCTTAAGAAGGGCCTCTTCAAAACAGGTTTTTGCCTACATTTTGAGCATACTGACAAAAAGAATAGCAAGTGGAAGCATACTTCTTGTGTAGTATTTATACAATGAAAGATATAAAGAGAAAAATTAAGGAAATTTCAGTTGACTATAATAGCTGTTACCATTGAAACGAGCCTTGTGAAAGTAACATGATACAAGTATTCTACTGATGCGTTAAATTTCAAACATGGTTTCCATGGCAACGAAAACTTAATTTTTAAAAAGGAAGTTTATTTTTGTCTCAGTACATCATATACACCTTCCATACCAAAAATCTCCAAAATTTGAGACATGCTATTTCCACGTGCTATTGAAATTATTTTGGTCCTTACAGAGAATAATACGCAAGATCGCCACTACAGCGTGACCACTCTCATTTGCTTTTTGTCACCTACATGTGGTAAAATCTGGATACTCTATCAAATCCGATGTAAGTACTGTAAGTACGTCATGCACATAGGTTGTAGAGGCACTAGAAGTGATAAAATTGAAACAGGGTGAAGTGATTTTTAGAAGAAATGAAACCTTGGGGATGAATGCCGTTAAATATCACGATAACCGAGACGTACATATGCATATTCTTCGGTCGCTACTTCGATTTAATAAAAGCATATCAGATCTACTTTCCAGAATGATCAGTGATATTCTTAATTGTGATAAAATGGCCTAATATGTACAACGATTTGTACATCGAGACAATTAGTAAACCGAATTTGACAAGTTTTCATAGAGCTGTTGCAACGGGTGTTGCATGCAAACAGGATACGCTGACTCATTTGCTCCCCTGATCTCATTTAGGGATGTTGTTTATTACCTAGGTTCCCAGTTGTTCCAATGGAAATTCTAATGATGTTGCCTTACCTTCTCGACTTTGAGACTGAATAACTGATAGGTACTTCTTTCATATTAAGTTCAACTATTTATGATGTATTGATATCAGTACTGAACAGGCTTGGTGATACATGTAAAAACGATTACTTTGCCAAGCCAACAATGAATGTGAAGAAAATGGATGAAGTTTATTTGTCTGATAAAATAAACATATATGACTCTTTGTATACGGAAAAGGACGAAATGATATCAGAAAATTTACTTTCACTTATTCAACTAATGCAGCGTGAATGCATTCATTTTGTACTGAAAATTCAACACTGATCAAAGAAAGCTAGACAGCCATAACTTCAAATTAGTTTTGATAAATGGATTGTTGAACGAGACATTATATGCATTTCAGCTTGAGACATGCAAAGGAAGAAAGAGTACATTGACAGTAAATGTTTTGATTGTCTCTCCCTGACATGGTCGCCATATCACTTTCTATATAGACATAACCTCAGCCAGTGCATGTTTTGTGGATAGCGTTTTCAGTTTCGTGTGTGAACATCGACGGCGGGTGCGGCTAGTCAAACAAAGGATGCTTACTCCTCTCACACACCTGGTCCCACCTCTAGCATGCTAGGGGTCCGTCGATACTCAATTTAATGATCTATTGTCTCTATTGTGAGTGTTGTTGAGATTGTCGTCAAGATCTTCTTTAACTCATGTACCGAACCGAAGGATAATCTCACAGAAACATATTTTCCGGACTACGTTCTTGCTATTGAAGGTGCCAAGAGGGCCCACCCTCTCCATGGTTGCTTTGCATGTAACCCATCGAAAAGTAAAACGAGACAATTTTTAGAGGCGTCATACTCTCTGTTTACCAATGTCTTTTAGAGTGTATCACTTCGTCCAGCAATTTAAGCCATTACTTTGACAAGTAGATGGGGAAAAGTAACGATATAAAGTTGAAAAGAAAGGAGGGGATCTCCAACAACACTCGGTTGAAGCACCCAGAGCAACCCCCCTCCCCCAAACCCAATGCAAAACACATAACAAACATCCTCAGAGAGAGAGAGAGAGAGAGAGAGAGAGAGAGAGAGAGACGCAAAAGGGCCACGGAACAGCAAATTATGTAGAAACAACAAACACAAATGACTAATCGTAAATCAACGAAACCAATGAATAATCGCTGTCGACTTAAGACGGCTAATTAAAGACGATGTGGTTATTAGTGCTACATGTTAATATTGGAATATTGAAGAGTACCGATACTTTCAATACGTTTGATAAGAAAATAAAATCCTAATATTTTAATTCGTTTTAAGTTGTTATTTCCATATATCTTCTTAATCTTCTCTGATCACATCAACCTTTAGTACGGACACTAGGCTTGGTACTTGACCAATCTACAGTCTTGTACAAGCGCATTCTGAAAACTTGCACTCTGACTGACTGTGACGACGGGACTCCATGACGGGCCCTGTCCAAACCTCTTTAGAGAAGACAGGGCCCCGACCACCTGTCCTCTATGAATGTCAGTGGGACTCCTCGGGTGATAACATACATGAGCTCGCGGCGGCAGAGCACGGATTGTTTTACGTACGCCCTCTTTTTATATCCATTTACATATTCATCTGTGTTGCTTGGGCCCCTGCGTTTTGCGGTCTTGTTTGTGTGTGGTCATCTGACAGTGAGGAGGTTCTTTTACATCACAATTGTACGTTCTTCGATACCACTGGGTAATCGGAAAAGTGAGAGGGTTGTGCGCACGTAATCTAGGATAACCACACCTTCTGCTATTTCCGTGGCAGATGGCCTTCCTAAGTCGGCACCGGTTGGCCATTGGTCTTGTTGGTTTATGTGTAGTCCTTTGTGTTTGATGTTTCTGTGTTGTGCGTTGACGTTCCTTGTCCCTTATGCGTCTCATTCCGCGCTTGTCTGCTTTGTGTTTTTGCATTGAGTGTTGCGTGTTGAGTGGGGGTTTTGCTGTGGATGCTACAACCTGGTATTGTTGGAGATCCCCTCCTTTGTTTTAGACATACGAGTTCAAATAAATTTTCCATTGTAATTATAATCCGATAATTGGGTTGTCAATGTGACGTCACGTCCAAATTTTGAAATAAGGGAGAATTTGTCAACGTTTTGACGCTGTGATAAGCTGTGTTTGCGATGTTCGTGAAAAAATAGGAAGTCTAATGTTTAGAGAAATGTAAATAAATATTAGAAATGACTGTTTAAGTTTTGGTTTTCATAGGTGTATTATTCGCGATTCACGGAATTTGTACGTTACTATGTTAAACGTCTTTTAATTCAAAAGCATCATTTAAGACCAGATAAATTTACAGCATGGACCAGAAATGCACGTTTCGGTACTTAACTCTAGTCAGTGATCCTCAGTCTAAATAATGTAATATAACCAAAAAGTGTGATATTTAATGTCCAAAAATGGACCGGAAGATGTAGCAGAATGGATGGAAGATGATGCTACAGGTCCCACGTTTTAAGAATTTCAAGAAATTTTGTAACAGAAAATTTCAAATGCGTTGAAGAGACAGACGATCAACCGAAGTTGATCGAACTTGGCTACATGTACCTTCGGGGACTCTTGGTCCACCTGCAGTGACACTCACAAAGTAGTTCAAATGTTAAACGTCTTTTCGTGTCAAACCAGAATTCGTTGGTAGACAAAGAAAAACTTCCAATACCTGCAATTGTCATCTTTGTATTCTTTTTTTGTTTTTGAAATAATGGAAAACATCCATTTGTTGTTTATTTTTGTTCTGTTTTATAAAGTTTTCTTCGATTAAAACATAAAAACTCCATTTATTGATTCATTATTATGACTTATTTGAGAAAAAATGTAAAGATGCGTATTGTATTGAAAAAATTTAGTATTAAAGCAAAATGTATTGTGTTGTATTGTATTGAAAAATTTATTTCAATATACAGCACTAGTGGTTACATGTATCCTGATTACCTGCGACCAACCCTCATACTTTCCCGATTACCCAGAGGTCTCGAAGAAGGCACAATTGTGGATAAAAAAAACTTCCTCGCTGTAAGTCGACCAAACAGACATCAATGACACAGGGGTCTAAGAAACACACAGATCGATATGTAAATGGATATAAAACAGAAGGCATATCAAATACATTCTGCCGACTGTGGCGACCTAATGCATGTTATCACCCGAGGAGTCCAACTGAGATTCAGAAAGGACAGGTGATCGGGACACTGTCCTCTCTGAAAAGGTCTGGACGGTACCTGTCATGGAATCTTGTAGTCACAGTCAGTCATGCAATTCCTTAGAATGCGCTGGTACATGGTTGTAGGTTGGTAAATACCAAGCTAAGTGTCCATCTGGCGATAGCAGGAGCACATCCACAGTATAAAAGGCGTTTGATGATTCTAGCACAGTTTCGATGGTAATTCTGTCTACCTGTGATTCTTATTGCGTTTATGTTTATTAAGTCTGTACTAGCTTGTGAAAGCGAAAACGTTTCTTGTATTGAAGGATAAAAATATCCGAAGCATGTGTCTAGTACAACAAAATTGGTACTATAGAACATATATTTCAATATTGACAATTGGTAATTTGTAAAATTCAATTTGTGACAATCCAAGACATCAGTACATGCTCTAGCGTACCGCATAAGCAGTAAAATGAAAATACCGTATGACGGTAGTCTAGGATCATCACCGTCAAGCTAGGGGAAATTCAATGTGTTAAATCCAAAATCATCTCTTTTGTCATACACACTTGTATGAATCTCTCAACAAATTTGATATTTCGGTCAAAAAATGAGTTTCTGTGTTTTAACGTTTGCCTTGATTAGCGTCAATTCTTGTGGATATATATGTCAAATTTATTTGAAGTAATTTAGAGCTATATCAAGGTAATTTAGAGGTATATCAACTGAATACTTTTACAGATCCATTTATTGAAAGGGTTAAATATGATATCTATCATCATGAACTGGAAATCAAGAAAACAACTGAGAGAGACACATCCGCTTCGTACTTGGATATACTTCTATCTTTCGACGGAAACGGCCATTCGAACACAATACTGTATGACAAGCGTGATGATTTTGCTTCCTCGTAACTAACATCCCTTTCTTGAGTAGCTCTCTTCTCCTGCTTATGGCGTTTTTGATCATACGGTACACCAGGACACTGGTCGCTATGGGGATATTATAAAATCATATCAGATCCCCCTTTCCAGAATGATCAGTGACATTCTGGATAATGATGGAATGGCTGTCATCATCACTAAACAAGAAATACTTACCTGATGTGTACATGAATCTGTACTTCAAGAAGTTTCCATGGAGCTGTTCCGACGGTTATATTGCATGCAATCACGTGACGCTGACTCTCCCCGGGCAACTGGTCTCACTTCGGATTGTTATTAGTCCCCTACCGGCTCGCCGGAGGGGACTTACAGTTTCAACCCCGTTTGTCTGTCTGTCTGTCCGTCCGTCTGTCTGTCTCTCCGTCACACTTTAGTTTCCCACACTTTTTTTCGCTGTCGTTGCATATATTGAACTCATTTTTGGCATGTGAGTTTATCTCAATATGATACAGATCAAGTTCGAGTTAGGTTTAAATTCACCTATTTTTACTTGAGTTATGGCCCTTGGACTAAGCAAATTTCATGAAATTCTCAGTTTTCCGGACTTTTCTTCAAAGGTGTTGCAGATATTGAAATAATCTTTTATATATGAATACATTTTAGTGTTATACAGCTCAAGTTTGAGCTTGGTTCCGATTGATCTATTTTTACCAGAGTTATGAGCCCTGGGCTTAGCAAATTTCATGAAATTCTCAGTTTTCTGGACTTTTCTCGGCTGTTGTTGTAAATATTGAACTATTTTTTTTATTTTCATTTGTGATTACATCTCAGTGTTTTACCGATAAAGTTCGAGTTTGGTTTCGATTGACCTATTTTTACAAGAGTTATTGACCTTGGACTCGGTAAATTTCATGAAATTCTCAGTTTTCCGGATTTTTCTTACATGGTATTGCAGATATTAAAATCGTTTTTGGTATCTGAATATATCTCAGTGTGATACAAATCAAGTTCGTGTTTCAGTTTGATTGACCTATTCCTACAGGAGTTATGGATCCTGAACTAAGCAAATTTCATGAAACTCTCAGTTTCCAGTCTTTCATGTCTGTTATTGTACATATTGAGCTGATTATAGGTATGCAGATACATTATAGTATGATAAAGAATAAGTTGAAGTTGGGTTTGATTTATTTGTTCTTACAAAAGGTATGACCTCTAAAATTGCATGAAATTTTCCTGTTTCCAGACCTTTTTCTATTAAACATATTGAACTTATTTTGATGTTGGATTCATCTATTGGTGTAAGTAAAGGTCAAGGCAGAGTTGAGGGACATAGATTAATGCCGGCGGGGGACTTATATCGCTTGCGATTCATAAATTCCTTTATTCGGAGGTTCGCAGCCGTTCCTATGGGAATTCTAATGATTTTGCCGTGTCTTCTCGACTTTGAGACTGAATAACTGATAGTTACTTCTTTAATGTTTATTTATTCATGAACAACCATGATCAAATTATAAATGTTTTACATCTTAATTCATGTCATGTTGAAGATTATCAAGCATTGTTATTTATATTGTTGGTTCCACATAATTTATTAATTGTTGTTTTCTGATGAATTTTCAATATTTTTATTTATATACAAGAAGGGAGGGGATCTCAATCAAGACCCTGTTGCAGCACCAACAGCAAAACACCTGATGCAAAAACAAAAGATGACCATAGTATGAGACGAAAAAGAGACATACGACATGTAAACATCAAACACAAAAGACTACACATAAACCGACGAGACCAATGAGCAACCGGAGCCGACTTTGGACGGCCATTTGCCACGCAAGTAGCAGATGGTGTGGTTATCCTGGATTACGTGCGCACAACCCTCTCATTTCTTCAATTACCCAGAGGTCTCGAAAAACGTACAATTGTGGTGTAAAACAACCTCCTCACTGTAAGATGACATCACACAAACAAGACCGCAAAAGGTAGAGGCCCCAGCAACACAGATGAATATATAAATGGATATATAAAGAGGGCGTGCGTAATACAGTCCGTGCTCTGCCGGCTGTAGCGAGCTCATGTATGTAATCACCCGAGGAGTCCGACTGACATTCAGAGAGGACAGGTTGTCGGGGCCCTGTCTTCTCTTAAGAGGTTTGGACAGGTTCCGTCATAGAGTCCCGTCGTCACAGTCAGTCAGAGTGCAAGTCTCAAGGATGCGCTGGTACAAGACTGTAGATTAGTCAAGAATTTAGCCTAGTGTCCGTCTGGTGACATTAGGATCATATCCACGGTATAAAAGGCGTTTGATGACTCTGACGCATTTTCGATATATAAGTTATATACATCTATAGTGTTAGAAGATAAATGTGTTACTATTCAGAGGACTTATGTGTATTTATGATTTCATCGAAAAATATCATCGAAATTTGAGGATTTTAACATCTTAGCACCATGATCCCTCCAATGCTAGTTTGAACATAGATTTTATTTGGGTATGCTACTACTGAATCGATCCTGCAAAAAGAAAATTTCGCACTCTCTGTAAAGTAAATGCCAAAAATTAAATTCTAAATATAATACTAGAGGGCGCTAGTGAAATGAATTTTGGCGGCTTAATTAAATATCCAAAACACGTGTCTGGTGCATAATTTGGTTTGAAATTTATCTTCAAGAAGGTATAATGTTCGAACACTTCCGTATTATTTATGAATGATTGAACAGTCACCGATGAAATTTTATGAATAAAAACACAAAATACAATTGTTGGTACCTTCCGCTGTACCTATTCAGGTAGATACCATAATTAATTTATGTTTGTTCATATAAATGTAAAGGCAACAAAATTCTGATGTATTTACATGTACATATATAAGCTATAGGGTGATGATCGATGACTGAATTACAAGCATTTAAATATTTGTCATAATACACAATCTGTAAACGAATCAATTCATTAGTAGTTGCCAGCAAATGATTATATATTATATATATAGATATAATATAGCAGTCGAAGGGTTAAAGGTAGGGAGGGCTCTGCACACGTAATACGTATAACCACATCATTTGTAAGTTAACAAGTGAAGAAGTGCCAATCGTGGTTTAGAAATCAATTATCCAGGGGGAAATGGCAAAATTGTGTGCGTTCCAATAACAAGGCAATCGCGAAGTAATGTTCCTGATGTCAGTCCGAAGTTTGAACTGATTGTCTTTGGCCTCGTTGGTTTCCGTGAAGTCTTTCTTTGATGCTTTTCTTGTCGTATTTGTTATCGCTTGTACATTTCTTAATTTGTTGTCTATTGATTTCACACAGGCATAATTCGGATTTTGCCATTGATGCTTTAAATTGAGTCTTTTTTGCAGTTTCCTCCTTTCGATGGACACGCGCGATTTGCACTCGCTCCCTTACGTAGACTGATATGCTAGATACATTATACATTGCATGTCAATGAAGATATACATGTATATGGATGTCATGATTAAGGGACGATTTCAAATCTACAATTTATACACAAATTGGATTTTATCAATTAAGATACATTTGAAAATGATGTATTTATGTAAGCAATGTCTGTCCTTGCCATCTCCTCATATGAACTATCGTCACCGAAACTACTGGTTGCTTGTTGTGTAGATGTGCTTTCGCTGTGTTCAAACGTTCTCTGTACTGTTGAATACGCACGATATTCAGATACTATACACAAAACAAAAGAAAATTAGACGATGGAGTCATATAAGTAATCATTCGCTCTATAAAGTATTGATCGTTGTAATGTCTGTCCGTTATTTTTCTGTCAGCTTTAACATATTCGACGTCTATGAGCACGGAGAATACAAGTTAATCTTGGTATGAAAATAGTACTGAAGATCCTATATCAAGTATTCAGTCCCGTTCGCTGGATGAATTCAGAATTGATAAAAGAAGAACCGGATGGCATTCTTTTTTCACAAAGTGTTGACTATGTATGGATCAGAAAACTATTGGTACATGTATATCTATCTTTATTAATACTTCAAGTAGACACAATTCGTTAAATTTTATTAACTGTTTATTGATACTTTAAGATTCTTTCATTGTCACCTATGAAAGATACATCTGTTCTACCCGAGAGATCTCAAAATTATGTAAAACCCGAGGCTTGCCGAGGGTTTAGCAAAAATTTAAGACCCGAGGGGAAAAACGATCTATCTTTCATAGAAGACAATAAAAGAGTTTTTTCCTCTCATATCTATGAACGAAATGTGAAAGAAATATAAAGTTGATCTAATCGCGAAAATTTTGCGATATTCAAATTAAGCGCCCCCGAAAATGTTTTATCCTATAAGAATAAACTACGAATGTAGGCTTTTCAAAATATAACACAAGAATACATGGAAAAACGTTCTTAAAATCGATGTTTTATTGCCACGTCGCCGCTACCTTGTTTGTTTTTCGGGCTGAAACCATCACGTCATTATAGCGTAAACAATCGAAACAATAGCGTCACGTGATATGAGGTACAACTGTCACGTGATATGCGATACAGGTGTCGCTCACATAGCTGTACCTCATCGGCCTTCATAGACCATAGACCATTTGAACCATCCAACCAAAGATTGTACCCTATGTCTTCCGAAATGGAATTAACGGGATGTAACAGTTCTACCGAATTGAAGCGGCAGGTGTTGCATGTAGTGTTGCACATCGGAAGGCTTTTAAGAATCGATTATCGGAAAATAATCGGAAAGAGTAAACCGATCGATTATCGATTTAAATCGGAAAACAAAAGTCCATAGAAATGGAACATAAATGATAGAAAAATTGTATTTTTCTGCATAAAATTCAGAAAACTTTGCTGAAAACAAAATATAAAGCATTCAAATTCAAAGTGTCTGCCTGTTGAAATGTAAGATTACAAGCAGCGGTTCATTTGACATGTGAAAAGAGGAAAATAAATACCTTTACACAAAATACCTTTCTTTCAGCGACAATCGATTGTAAGAAAATGAAATCTATAATAGGAATCGACAGAGTTTTAGCGATCGACAATAGATTGTCGGCGACAATTGGTTCATCACTAGTTGCATGCAAGCAGGAGATGCTTACTCTTCCTGGGCACCTGGTCTCACTCCCATATCGGGAGTTCGCTTCTTTTCATGTGGTGGATATTTTTGTTTGTTTGCTTTGGTTCCTGTTTTATGCTGATTTTGTATGCCTTCGATGTATGATTTTCTGAATTATCGATTTTATGCTGTATACAGTGATATGGTCATTATCCATATTTGTCATTCTACATGTATGTAACACATACGCGGGCATGAGAGAAGATTGATTAGTCGAGTCAATATAAAATTTTACATCAAGCTTGCAATGCAAGGTCTGCTCGTTACAATAGTTGAAATAAGACACTAGTAAGGTACTGAAAAAGGTAAACCAAAAATATCCCCGTGGAAAGTGCTTAAATCGTCACGTTAACTGTTCAAATTACATAGGACACGACTGGTCTCCCGTACTTTGCACGTAAAGAAAGTTCCGAACTCGGCCATTGTATAGTATTAACATTACTTGCAATCTTATTTTAAAAATCAGAAAATGGACTGGAATTGCTGCATACATGTAGCTTAATTAAGATTAGGTTATTATACTTTTGTAACGAAATATGAGTTTACCCGCTCGATTTATATGAATTGAAGAAAAACATTTTATCAACGTTCGCCATTTCTGGATAAATTAAAATTCCCACGCTTGATCTTTTCCATATTGCTTAATTATATAAAACATCAAAATGATGAGAATTTTCAATTTAAATCACATAATTGAACTATTATTAGTAAAATTAAAACAATAGGAATTTTCTTATCACGAAATGCGGCGGGTCAAGATAAATGAAAACCTAATACCGGTAGTGTATAAATTCAACATTATATTACTTATGACTTATTTTATAGATTAAAATTGGTTTATTGAGTCCTTTATCGTGTTTTTATACGCCCGTCATTTGACGGGACGTATTATGGTATGGCGAAGTCCGTCCGTCCGTCCGTCTGTCCGTCCGCCTATGGAACGCAATAACTTGATCATGCGTCAACGGATTTTCATGAAATTCATACATTATGATTGGACTGTGGAGAGGAAGCCGCCCCTAACGAAAAAGTACTATAGTATACTATAGTATACTATAGTATACTATAGTAAACTATAGTATACTATAGTATACTTTACTACACTATACTACATGTGTAGTAAAGTAAAGTTTCATGTAGTATAGTAAAGTTTTGTGTAGTATAGTAAAGTTTCGTGTAGTATAGTGTAGTATAGTAAAGTTTTGTGTAGTATAGTAAAGTTTTGTGTAGTATAGTAAAGTTTCGTGTAGTATAGTAAAGTTTCGTGTAGTATAGTAAAGTTTTGTGTAGTATAGTAAAGTTTCGTGTAGTATAGTAAAGTTTTGTGTAGTATAGTGTAGTATAGTAAAGTTTTGTGTAGTAAAGTGTAGTATAGTAAAGTTTTGTGTAGTAAAGTTTTGTGTAGTAAAGTTTTGTGTAGTATAGTGTAGTATAGTAAAGTATTGTGTAGTATAGTGTAGTTAAGTATCATAAAGTATCATGTTGTCATTTAAAAGTATATTAGTACAGTATCATTTAGTATTTTGTTTTATTTCACATAAGATTTAAAGTGAAAATTTCAAAATGACACTTTTTAAAGAAAATAGTCCATGAAACAAAGATATGAATACAACAATAGTACTATTTGGTATTTATTATTGGTGTACTACTAGAATCATCGCTAATAATCGATTATTGCTCAATCATTGCTTTCGACTCTGATAATAGATAATGACTCTCAATAATCATGATATGACTCTCAATATTCATGATAATTGATTATAAAGCAAAATAGTTTAAGATTGAATTTTTATGAAAAAGACATTTCAACTATTGAGAGGCAAGATTTAGTTGGAATAGAAGTATGACATCAAAATGGGAAGACACAATGCTTGTAGATCTATATACAAACTGATCTGTACACCAAAATATATCCTGTTTGTCTACAACATAGTAATAACTGTACCGTGATATTATAAAAGTATCATGTATATGTTGTAGTGCTGCAAATATTCACCATGGTTTTCAATTAACCACAGTTCTTGTTAACGGTTTGATTCACAGTACCCCACTGTCTCCATATTGAGCTTTTTCGATTCATTTGAAAAACATGTACATTAAAGATATTAAAGTAATTCAAGATATATTAAGGTGATTGACACGTCGTAGTATTGCTCTCTTATTGGGATTATTCTTTTATTACAGTAGAAAATTCAATGTAAGAGTGCTCAAAACCCATTTTTAAGTGTGATTTCACCTTTATAGTCAGAAATCAAAGACTTGAGATACGAATCACATCGAAAGCAAATAGAGTGATTCACATCGTACCGTGAGTTAAATTCGTTACAGCTCTAATATGTCGAGAGTGGAACAAGAGAATTTTGTAGCCTGCAAGTAGGCTCGCAGCTTATTTATGCAAGGACTAAATAAGTAATGAACTTCAAGGTAACAGTATGAATACCCATTCTTTCATAATTTGCTACACGGTTGTCAAATGTGAAAAAAAATGTGACACCTAAATGCACACATATAACATGTGAAACAACTGTACTGTGCTATGTGTCATATGTAAAAGGAAATTCGAGCTACCTATGTTGTCTTTGCAACTGAAAAAATCGCAGCAATTACTCGGCAATCGTATTCATAATTGGGTTTATTAAAAATACGATGGTCAGTTAGTATAATTTCAGATCAAGCATACCAGCAGGCTTGGCTAATCTTCTTTCTTCTAATGACTTCGTCATCGAACAATTCGTTCCAAAATGTCTTCTCACTCTTTTATTTATTTCTAGTATTTCCCTCTGCTATTTGGAGTACAATGGGAACTGATATGTCAAAATTAAGAGAAATCCACCTCGATACCCAATCCTTTGTATCGACCCCATCCCTACCTCGGGACTCAAGGTCCGCATGGATAAGAGAGAGAACGTGAGAATCCTAGACCTGTACAACGTATGAATAAATGCGAAGGGGGGAGGGGGGGCCTCAACACAAAAAGACTGTATCAACTCTAGGTATCATGTACCATTATCATTTTCCAGTGGTGGATTCAGGGAGGAGCGGAGGGGGCGCCCGCCTTCTTCCCGGCACTAACCCCAAATTTTCCAAAAACAGGTATATTTTTGCCCATTTTCAGTATAAATCGGCAAAATTCGCCCCTTGACCCCCCGGCAGAGGGGGCGCTGGATCCGCCACTGTTTTCTACTCTGGGCAGATTTTCTAAAATTGGGAGACATATTTTGAATTTTCCCAAAAGTTAATCCCATTACGTTTTTTTCTTTCATTATGTTTTTTTCTTTCTTTTCTGTCACCTGTATAATTAGCACTCATTAAATTGATTGTCTGGTAACTACAGACGGCGTAATGCGTAACGTAATACACAAATGGGGATTTTGCATTTCATCTGGAGAAATCTGGAGGATTTTTCGTTTTCGTCGGGAGGATTCTGTTTCGTCGGGAGGAATCGGGAGGACTATTTTTCATCGGGAGGGTCCTCGTTTCGTCGGGAGATTTCGTCATCCCGCCGGGAGGTTCACATGTATGCTTTCTTTTTTTTTTTTTGTTTTTTTTTTCTTAAACAGGCTGGAATCAAATCCCACCTACCATCCCATCTCCTCTTTCCGACAGGCTGTGACAGTGTCCAACCCTCTACCAGAGATCGCCGGTTACTTAAACAATTTCCTTCCTGAAGGGATCTCAATTGGGGAGTTCTTCACATATATATATAATTTACGAATTTATGTACATGTATATATAATATTTCCAAAATCTGATCTCTGTCTTTTGGCCTTAGAAAATATGCTGGCCGGGACCGAGTGTGGTGAATCCCGAGTTTTTTACCGTAGGTGTCTCTGATATTCTTATTATTATTATTATTATTTTACGTATTTTATCTGATTCTCAGTACAAAATTGATAAATAAGGTAAATTGGGGGGGGGGGGGGGGGTTACTTTCTATATTTGAATGAGATACTTGAAAATAACCATGGTAATGAAAAATTGCTATTTATAAAACTAGCCTTTTATATATTCTGAATCTGATTGGTTTTATCGACTTTGGAAGATTTAGATGACGTATATATGGTAAATTAAAAAAAAAAGACTTCTGGAGAGCTTTTTTTTCATTTCTAGGATTTTGATCTTACGAACTATAAGATCACAAATGAATGTAGGGAATGTACTCTAGTGCTTGTTTGTGTGTGTGTGTGTGTGTGTGTGTGTGTGTGTGTGTGTGTGTGTGTGTGTGTGTGTGTGTGTGTGTGTGTGTGTGTGTGTGTGTGTGTGTAGGGGGGGGGATGCGGTCACCTTTTACTTCAAAACTTGAATTTGTCCGATTTCTTTCTTTAATTTACCATATATTCCTTTTTTTCTTTCCTTCTTCTTTTTTGTTTGTTTGACAATATTTTTTAAGTAAATTTCACGCTTTCTATTTTACTCGCCACCTTTTATGACTGACATCATACAGTCCCCCCCCCCCCCCCGCCATTGAACATAATGTAGGGGTCACTGTAGGACGGTATATATATATATGGAGCATAGAAATAGTATCTCCTTACAGTTTTCCAATTTTCGGTGACCTGTGCTCTCGCTTGCCAGTTGTACATATATATAAATCATAAAAGGGCTTCAACAGGTTTTTTTTTTTGTTTTTTTTTTTTTTGTTTTTTGTTGTTTTTTTTTATTTATAGTTTATGGTTTTGTTTTAATATTCCTCTTCACAAAGTCCGGAATCCTCTTTCAACCTTTTTTCTAGATCCGCCTTCAAGATTTGAATGATGTTTATGAAGATTTCCGATTAAGGAAAGGGATAACTGTTTTATTTCGTTTTATTTATTCATAAGCTCAATTAGGTACTGCAAGAATTTAGAGCCATTTATTTTCTGAGATGGGATGTTTTAATTGGACTTTTTCTTTACTTCCCGAGTCATTTTCTATCGGTTTGGCGCTGAATATAAAAAAAAACTCAGGCTTGACCCCCTCTCTTTCTCTCTCTGATAGAACCTGCATAGCGTTGCATAATTGACATGCCGAAATTGCATGCATCAGTGATTGTGTACTTGTCAAAACAAAGTACGCGGCCGCACCTCCCCCACACCTCCCCCGCACCTCCCCCGACTCCAATTGACATGCAATTTACATGGGGTCAATCGTTACGTAACTGGTATTTGTGACCTTTTCAAAAGGTATACATAGCACTTCGCTAATGCTATAGCTCTATTGAATTAGTTTTTGCGTACATGTATTAATTTTTACAGAATTTTTTCTAGAAATGTCTTAATACACATTAATGCTGAATCATGTTGACTTTAAAAGTGTTTATAAGTCCTTGTTATTAGTAAAATACATAAATTAGAATGATACCGTAATTATATATGCAGATCCAGAGTCATCTAGCTTTGAGGAGGAGGAGAAGGTTCAAGAGGAAAATTTGCTATTCCTACAATATAGGGCTTGGGAAGAAAAGAGGGGGACGGGCAGCCCCCTCCACACCCCTAAATTTGCCACTGATGTACAAGACGATTCATAGTCAAATTTTCAGGAATTTGACTAGAAAACTAAAATAAATACCTGCGAAAATATATTTTGTCTCTGATATAGAAAAGGAATAGGAAAATATGACATTTATGCACAAATTGAGGTAGGAACTACATTTTTTTAAATTTCTCAATCCGTTTCCCAACAAAAATTCTGTTTTAATTGGTATTGATAAAACGTATATTCTTGCATATTTCAGTTATCTATTTGTTTCTTTTAAAATATGCGTATAAGAGAAACAAAAAACTAAATAAATTAAAAAATAAATAAATAAATAAATAAATAAATCAATCAATAAATCAATAAATAAATAAATAAATAAATCACCCTGCCGCTACGGTATGAATGTGAGGCAAAGTCGCCGTACGGAATGGCGTCCGCTAGTCGACAAAATTCAACCTCCTCCAAATCGAAGTAGAAATAAATAAAGTTTTCTTCACTCTGTGTTAAAGTTTGATTAGTAGTTTACAAAATGGAACCTAATGGAAACCACTCAACCAAGTTTCAAAAATGGAATCTTGGTGGAATTAAACTACGTGATCCGGATTTCCATGCCTTGGAAACCACTTGGAAACTGTCAACTCCGGTTTCCATGCAGTTTCTAGGTGGTTTCCAAAATATGGAAACTCGAATTTTCGTGCTGTGGGAGATCAGGGAAATACATGTATCGAGTAAGCGGAGGGAGTTCAATATAGATGAAAATAGAATTTCAGATAAAATGTTTATTTGGGTTGGGTACATATACTTTGCTATTGAAAATTGTGAGGCCGGAGGATATGGGAGGATGTTCCTCCTATCGATGGGAGTCCGGGCCTTCCGAGAAATTGAAAAAAATTTGACAAATAGATTCCTCTTGAGAGTATTCGAACATGATTCAGTTTTAGCAAACGATGTACAATATAATTCTTTGACATTCTCTACACCTACAAACGCAGCTCAGTTACCGGGACCATGCAGGAATTGCCCGCAAAAATCCTCATGTTTACCCATTTTATTTTCTTAGATTTTTATAATTCTTAATTTATCTTTACAAAGATATCGTCATTTATTGTTGTATATATCTTGTGATGCTTGTTTGCATATACACAATATGGCCAATGTCATTCTTCCTCCACCACTTGTACAAGAACATTTTATAAGAATTATTTTCCTTTTACTGTTTTCTTTATTCATAAGAAATAACTTTTTCTCTCCATTTTTTTCTCATACATACTTATTATTGTGGCTACTCACAGTGTTTCAAACTCGCTTTATTACATTGTAACTGTTTGTATGCTTTAGCCTTATGGGCCTTAATGACTGTTTGCAAATAAACCATACCATACCATACCCGTTTTATTTTATAATGTACATGAATATACTATACTCTGGATCCCCTGACCCGGGTTGCACCCCCCTTGAAACAAAATCTAGGGACGTACATATCCGCCCATGTAACGGTTGTCACCAACTTATCCTTCGAAAAATCTTAAAGTGATATTAGAACATATGAGATAATACTTTTACCTAAAACTTTCCCTAAAAATAAACCATAATACGCCAAAAATAGTTTTCAGCTCTTACCGCACACATACGTAAATCAGTTTTGAAGTTGCTATTTTTAGCTATTTACAGAAACCCTGATTCTATAAATGATCACTTCCGGTAAATATGATGGAGAGACTTATGACGTAGAAAGTTGTACATGAAAGACGAAAGTAGTGTAAACAATGCAATGTACAGTTGGGGTATTGAAGCTGAGTTCGCATTTAATTTGCTCAGTTTCACATCTTTTGATAATTTCTTGATCATGTCGAGTATTAATATGCAAATGTTTAATGTTAGTAATTTTCATGCGACCAAGCATCTGTCCGTGAGAAAAAAAAAGGGGGGGGGGGGGGAAGGGTCTTGAGATGGACGATTTCACACATGATGTCACATCATATTTTCTGTCTGTCCTATTTTACTACATGTATTTGTTCTAAACACGCACGATTTGAAACTATGGTTGAATATACAGCCCGACCTGTTTCAAACGCAGAAAAGGGCGGGGGGGGGGTTATCTTGGAATGCGTGCGACTGGAGTTTCAGACCGGGAGGCCCCCTGCCCATCCATTTATATTGAGCTTAGTGAACAACATAGTATTACCTATATTCATATTGTCATATACATTCACTTAAATGTCAAATGACAGATGGAGATATCTTTGGCAAATCTAACATAGGGAGGGCGGATCACAGTGAACATTGAAAACAATCTTTCGGAGCAGCGTAGGAAAGGGGTGAGGGGTATAATGACAAATTCAAAATGTTATTAATTTATTTTTACATATATTTTTTTGAATTCATTTTCATAAATGATTATTTCAAAATTCACCTGCATTCCCTGCAAGGGATATAGGGTAGACCTTATTTCACGAGCTCCCCATTGGGTAAAGCACTCAGTAAATTTTAATATTATTCTGAGGCTCCAAGTCGATGTCACGGAATCTATTTTAATTAAAACAAGGATCAAATTTAATTCTATCAATATATATGGTCACAATTTTAGGGATCAACAACGAAAAACGATTCGACATTATTCTTTTATTTTTTTTTCTAAACCACAGTTAGCGGTTTTTAATGCCGGAATAACATAATAACAAAAGAACGAAGTATTAAATTTATACTGATCTGAAAACATTTTTGAAATACATTTTCATGAGAGGCAATTGATGATAGAAAAGATTGGATGATCTCTCTCTCTCTCAAATGCTCAAAACGGACAAATGTGCGTGCGCGCGCGTGTGTGTGTGTGTGGGGGGGGGGGTACCCCCGCAAACCACGATCTAATATTCGGCAAGTGCTAGATCCATAAATCCATATGTAGATTAAGAATCTATCAAAAATATTGGCCAGCACGATTATTAATCAGAATATAAATGTCAAACTGTCCTGAATCTACAGGTGATCGCCAGCCATGAGCATGTTTAGAAATGGTGCGCCCTTTATTTATTTCATTTATTTATTTATTTATCGATTTATTTTTTGCTCAATAAATAAAAAACTGTGTTATAGATATTGATTGTTTTATTATTGAAAGTGTAATCACATGCGCATACACATGTGCTAGTACTCTACAGGCAAACACTTTGTCGTGTACAACTTGTGACGTCATTTACTGAGACCCACGAAGAGTACAGTCGATCCCGAAAATTTATTGGGTAAATTGACAAAAATGTCGATTTCCTCTAAAACCAGGATTTTTTTTTTCTGTGGTTACAGGATGAAAATTTTCATTTTTAAAGAGCTAATGCTATATACTATTTTCACAGATGTTCTAATATCACTTTAAATAGATGAATAATTGATTTTATTAAAATACTTAGAAAAAAAACACACAATATGTTAACATTTTCTATTTAATCACCTTTAATACTTAAAATTATAATAATAATACATATATTAATAATAATATGAATTATGGCAAGGCCATTGTGAGGACGCAGATGAAATATAATTTCAATGAATTTATACCCAATTTTCACCATACATCACTGAATATTTTTTTTACTAAGTTAATAAGAATAAAATATGTCATACAATATGTGTTCTTGTTATTTTTTCCAGCATCATTTTTACCGTCTTTATCAGCCTTACATTAGTTTTTTTCTTGAAATCCAGAATCATCTACAGGAGAGGGGATATTATATTAGACAATTTCTAGATCGACATGCAGCATGCACATAACTCGTAAATGCGGGGAAACAATTCTCAATGTCACAAAACAATCAGTTAAAACATGAAATCGCAATGCTTAATTTTGAAACATAAATGACAGATAAGAAAAGATCAAGTGATGTCATCTTAATCTATACATTTTAAGTCCTTGGACCTTGACGAAAACCAAGGAAAAGAGAACTCGGGCAAGAAAACTGTGGGCAAAAACCATTAAAATAAAAAAAAATTTTTTTTTACTGTTTTCTGAAGTATTTATATATTATATAAGATTAACATGTATCTTTATTATTCAATGAATTCAATTAAACTTTTAAATGTTTAAATTTACTTTTTAAATTTCATTGGGTGATGAAATGTCAGTTGTCGTATCAGGAATATGTATCCCCCCTTGCACCCACCCACCTCTCTCCCCTTTTACTTTCACCGTAAAAATTAGCATTCAAAATGCAGAAGAGAGAGAAAACTTCATTTTCGGCGCGGTCTATAGTGTTATCAGCAATATATCGTTTTATAGGATGATCTGGAAAAGGGAGTTAAAACTTACAAATTAAGAACAGTATAACATTAGTATTACAGGATTTTCCCTTCTAAATAATGTAAATGATTTTCCAATGTAATATCTGAAGACAAAATTCTTGCTCATTCCTTCACTTTAAAAGAGGGTGAAAGGGACGGGGAGGGGCGGGAGGAAGGTGAGAGGGGGAGAGGGAGGACAGGGAGCGAGGGGGAAGGAGGAATGGTGTGGGAGGGGGAGATAAGGGGGCGGAGAGAGCGGGTACCCCATGTCTGCTCCCCACCCCCATAAAAGGCAAGGATGAATGGGAGGGGGAGGAAGGAGGCAGCTGGAGGGAGGCAGAAGGGAGGGAGGGAGAGGTTAGGAGGTGGGAGAAGGGAGCGGGGGAGAGAAGGAGAGAAGTTAGTAGAAATCTACCCCCTGTCCGCCCCCCCCCCCCCCCCTGAATACAATCAACCCTCCCCCCCTTTCTAAAAAAATCTGAAGCCATCACCCCTCTACCTTGGATCCGCTTATGATTTACTACCTCCAAAGGAAAAAAAACCAGCCTTATAAGTTATTTCTGACAGAAAAAAATATACTTCATGCTTTTAAGAGCCAATCCGGCATAAAACCATGCAAATTGGTCCAAATGACCTAGTAACCAAATTTAATGATTTTAAGTTATTTTAATAGATACATGACTAGGAATAATTCTGTCAAATATTTTTGTTCAAATATCCATAGTTACAGAGATATACCACCCCATCATTTTTCCCGCCAAATTTACAAAAAGGACGTAGAAATATCCCTATTTTCGCTGATGTACTTCTCTAAAATTTTAAGTATAAATTGAATTGGAGTAAATATTGTTATTGATATATTGAGATATAACATTTTATTCTATGTTAGGATAATATTATGTATGAAAATTTTTTTTCCAAAGACAGCCACAACGTAACTTGAAAAGAGGCAAAAATCGGCTAAGTGAGAAAACGACGTTTTATACGTTTTTCACGCACCAATATCTTCTGTAAGAGAAGTTTGATTTTTATCAAATTTCATCTTTTAACTCTTTGCTTTAATCTTATAAATATATCAAAAATCCACCGCTGCCAAATGATTACGTATTTAGATGCAGACAGTTAAAATATGTATAAAAGATCAGCTTAACGAAAAAACGACGTTTTAGACGTTTTTCACGCACCAATATCTTCTGTAAGAGAAGTTTGATTTTTATCAAATTTCATCTTTTAACTCTTTGCTTTAATCTTATAAATATATCAAAAATCCATTGATGCCAAATAATTACGTATCGAGATGTAGACAGTTAAAATATGCATTAAAGATCAGCTTAACGAAAAAACGACGTTTTAGACGTTTTTCAAGCAACAATATCATCTGTAAGAGAAATTTGATTTTTTTTTTCAAATTTCATCTTTCAACTCTTTGCTTTAATCTTTTAAATATATCAAAAATCTACCGATGCCAAATAATTACGTATCGAGATATAGACAGTTAAAATATGCATTAAAAATCAGCTTAACGAGAAAATGACGTTTTATACGTTTTTCACGCGCCAATATCTTTTGTAAGAGAAGTTTGATTTTTTTTTTCAAATTTCATCTTTTAACTCTTTGCTTTGATCTTATAAAATCTCAAAAATCCACCAATGCCAAATAATTACGTATTGAGATATAGACAGTTAAAATTTGCATCAAAGTGAATTTTTGCGGTGTAAAAATGTGAACGAAAAATACGGAATCCCAAAGATTCAATCATTGCACACGTAGAAATACGCATACATGTGCGGCGAGTTGTGACCACAGCTGATTTGATCATGTCTTTTCACACGCAGGTACAGGTCAAACTCTTTGTTCAAAATTGTGCAATCGATAGTTGGGAATAAAAATAAATTTTATCGAAAACGTAAAATATATTCCAAAGGGTCTAGAAAGAGGAAAAAAGGAGCCATAAAAAGTTTTATTTGAAAATATGCAGTAACGACCCTAATATTGTCGATTCTTTAATAAATAAATCTCCGTATACTTCTATTGTAAAAACTCAATACATTGTAGGTGGCGCCTGTGAAATTTATTAGAGCTGCGCACCCCAAATTCAAAATCACGTTTTTAAAGGTTTATATAACTGCTAATGTATGCGTTAGATTCGCCTGAAAATTTGAATTTATACAAATGAGAATGTATATTTTCATTTGAAAAGAAAAATTTTGCATTCCAAAATATTGTAAAATTAATTAATTTTCAGGGACACCGTCCCTTTAAAATTGAAGTGAGGAAATAATGCGAAGAAGCGAAGAAATTATCTCTTTTTCGCTTCTCCGTATCATTCCGTATTTTGTTTCTTCACATAATTTCTTCGTTTCTTTTCATATTCAGTACACGAACTAACAATGTCAGAATTACGCTTTTGCAGAAAAGAAGTTATATATAAAATGAAATTATATATCTCTTTGATGTTTGAAAGGCGTATAATGTATACATGTAGATATACGCCCTTAGGTTAGCCCAGGAGTTTTTCTCTTTCTTTTCTGTATAATTTTGTTTTTGTTTTTTTTTTTTTTTGTTGTTTTTTTTTTCGGAGGGGAGGGTGTCGGTTTTTTTTTTTTTCGTTTCGTTTCGTGTTTTGTTTTGTTTTTCAATATTTTTTTTTCTTTTTTTTTGAAAGATGGAGTACCATGAACTCTTTTTTTTTCTTTCCAATAAAAGTACTTTTTTATAGAACGAAGACCGCTCTGCTGTAGTGTAGTACAAAATAATATCAATACTTCGAAGGAGAAATACCTTGAATTAAGGATATGAAGGAGATAAACTTTTATGAAAGAATTGAGATTTTATAAAAGAAAGTGATAACTCTCATAATTTACGCGCATACGGACCGGAGCGGATGAATACGGAGCAAAACAGCTTATAAAAACGCAAGGATTTAGAGCGATGGGGGGGGGGGGGGGGGTTCCGGGGAAAAGAGTGCTTTTTCTAGTACGATTTTCTTTTTTAACGCGGGAGGGGGGCCGGGGGCAAGTGGAGGTTAAGAAATATGACGGAGAGGTTGTCAGGGCCCCTGAAATTTGCCCCAAATTATTTTGACCTTGAATAAACAAATCTAATGACACGAAACTAGCAGTGGCATAGTGATCCTTTTATGATGAGCTTTCAGAAGTTAAACGTCTTCAAATTCAATAGAAGTGAGATTAAGTGCCCCTGCTCCAGGGAGACTCGAACCAGGAACCTTTCCGTAACTGGTTCGACGCTCTAACCAGTACTTACTGGTAGTAGCACCGACTATTTTAGAGACTCGTTCTTTTACATCTGTGAAGATTATTTCAAAAGATTTGGGATGGGTACATCTAATCACATCTAGAAACGAGGGAACGAGATTCAGTGGCGGATCTAGGATTTCAGAAAAGGGGGGCCCAAAGTTTCAGCTCGAAGAAAATTGTTCAAAGAAAAACTGACAAGCAAAAAGACGAAAAAAAAAAAAAACCCGAAGCTCACGACTGGTGATTTTAATTAATAAGTTGGGGGGGGATCATTCCAACTGCATGTTGCATTTAGAAGATAGAGTTTCTTGATACGTTTACTTAAGTTTATAGGTATACTGGCGAGCGTAGCGAGCCGGAAAATTTTAAGAATTGAAGTTTTCTTTTTTTGTTTGTTTTGGTTCAGTCATCCATACATGTATATATACATACATGTATATATTATTCTAAATTGGCGAGCGGAGCGAGCCGGGAAATTTTGGGAATAGATGGTTTCATTTTGTCATAAGATTACAATATCTCTCTCATTTTCCATCCTCTATTTTTGTTTGACCAATTGGGGAAGGTTGGGAAGATTAGGGCATTGCAACCCCACTATCCACCTGTCTAAACTGGTTAGATCGGCCCATGAAAATGAAGCATTTGGTAATTATTCAAGTGTTAATTTAATTTTGAATTTTGTATATGTTTATGACATATGAATCCGTTCAAACACGATGACAAAGAAAGTTCAAGACAAAGTGAAGACGAAAAAAATAGACAGCTAATGAAAAATTAAGTGTGGCGAGCGAAGCGAGCTGAAAATTTCCCCAAAAGTAAAGATATTAAGCATAAAAAGAGTATTCTGAATCAATAACTTTGGGTGAAAAAGGGGGGGGGGGGCCCGGGCCCCCCCTCTAAATCCGCCACTGGAGATTTGCTATGCAATCTTGAGCTAAACTCTATCAATGTTATAATCTAATGCGATAGTTTATCCGTGTCAAGTTCTTATTTTATCGTCATTGTTTACATGCTACCAGGAACCTAACCACGTGACGTCATCACTTAAAGTCTGACTCGGTGGCGTCTAGATTAATGATGGGGCTTATATAAGGGAAATTGAAAAAGATCTGAAACGATTTCCATCATTTTTAGAACATATTTTGTTAATATCTTAAATTTTTTTTCTAGATTATGATCAAAGATGCTTATCTTTTGAACATTTTTCCATTAAATCTTTTAATCATATTCCGCAAAATAATGAATATTCTTGATAAAATTTGCATATCTTAGATACATTTGGCAGCGACAGTTTTTGTATATATTAAAGTATGATACGTTTACTTTATTATACTGAAATTTTGTGGGAAAATGTTCTCTCTTATAGATGTTATTCATGTTCGAAATAGGGACGCTTTTGTCAAATCCCAATATTAGTCGTATTAGAGCGCCCCCTGGTGGCAAGTCAATTCGTATATCTTAACTTTGCGAGTACTATAATGAAGATGAATTGAGTAAGTATCTGATTTTATCATGAAAAGAATTACTGCAGATCAAAATCAAATCTTATTCAACGATGAAAATAGGGCTATTTTAGTGTTGTTTTTGAGCCCTGTTAATGGCGTTATGCCATACAAACAAAATTGGCCCATTACTATAAAACAGGACATATATGAATTTTAAAATAATTTTTTTCTCGAATGTTTTTCATCATAGAATACAGAAATATACATAAAAATGTAAAACTTTGACCACCCTTTTGGACGATTTTTACGATTTTGCATGGTTTTATGCCGGATTGGCTCTTAACAGAGCCACAGCTGTGTTGACCTACTTGTACTAAATACTGTAAATGATGACGTAAGTTGTGACGCGTTGTAAACAGAACCAAAGGCAGCAGACATTTAGAAGTTTGTGTTGGGATTTACACTGCATAGATTTTCTGTATATTCTACATGTAGATCTTATATATGTGGAGAGAAACCACATTATTCGATCTACACGTATCAAAATATCAACTGCAAATCATCCTAGAAAGCAGAATGAAGTTCGGTAAGTCGCTGATCGCGCAGATATTTTTTTGTTTGTTTTTTTCTCCCAGCATTATAGTTTATCCATGGATATTTCTGAGGGAGCTGTCGATGAAAGAAAGTCCGCGAAACAAAGTTGTATGCTGACGTCGCGTCGCATGCTGACGTCACGTTGTAATTTTCAAAGAGGATATTCGGACTAAACATGATATATGTTGGAAATGATGGTGCAATGTCAGTATTACGTGAAGCAAAGTACAAATCATACATTGGGACACTGGAGGAGTAAGCCAAACGAAGAATATTCAAAGGAGATCGAGAAATCTTAGTCATCGATGGGTTTCATTCTGTCGTCAAGTGACATTGTCAAAAAAATAAGCTTGCGCTTCACGCCGATCAAATGGGCAATGGGGAGAATGACGTCATTGACCACGGTTTTGGAACCTTAAGGTATAGCATAGAATTCAATTGAAAAACACCATTTTTCCTATATATATACACGTGTTACCTTGATGAGGACTACGTCCGCGCCTGTGGCGCGGACTGCGTCGTCTATCAATCAATTGTGGAATATTGTGTATATGCGGTGAAAGATTAAACGGTTTATGTGACCATGAAGATACCGATAATTCGAAAGCATTAATCGTACATGTACGGAATACCTTTCGAATATACAACGGGGTAAGTAAAAGAGATCGATACATGTACCATTCATCGCGAATGTAAGCGCGGATCTAGAGGGGGTATGTAAGACCCCATTCATCGAATGTAAGCGCGGATCTAGAGGAGGTATGTTGGACACCCCCAATATCCCTTAGATTTGAAAATATCATCGAAGCTTATTTTTGCATATATATATTTTCTAAAATTATATAATGAACCCCCTCTCCCACGCCGGACTCTGTGGACTACATGTGTATTCTTCAAAGTCCTTGTATAGTCTTGTTTTTATTCTTTATTGTTTTTAATTTTTATTCGCTTCGCATCTAAGTTACCTCTCTCTCTCTCTCTCTCTAACGTATATAATTAGTAGATCAATACAACCTCCTCTTAGCACTGAGTTGAGGATCGACAAATGAATGTTACTTTGAAAAAATTAGATTTACATGTATACATGAATGCTTTAAATGTACTAGTACACATTTTTTTCTAATTTTAAATCAGACATAATATTATGATTTCATTTGAACCACCACTGTGAAAGGCTCCCGAATCCCATATGGCAAAATAGTGCTCAATTTCCTAATTTGCAAAGCGGCCATATTGGATTCCGTAGGCTTCATATTCTTACTATAGGAGTCTATGGGGAGCAAATAATAAATTGAGAATACTCACGATTTCATGACACCAATCAAATTTGTCCTCATATAGGAAGAAACTCTACAACAATCTGAATTTATAAATCCACATCTTTGATAAATTAACGAATTTTTACTTCTGTCATTTTTGAGGTGAAAATTCGAGGCGATACTGCCCATACCCTCAATGTTAAGAAAGTCCAAAACTTGTCACTAGCCGCACTTTAACTTTGTTTATCAGTAGGAAATCAAGGGAGTTGTGTATTTGTCCACATCGTTTCTGATAGATCGCGATATCAAATTCCGGATTTGGTCAACTTGAGAATCATAAAATGAAATTAAGTTCTGTCACTTTTGGGTTGAAAAATCGATATTTTGAGAAATAGGCCTGTCATATTGATGGAATCACTTTATCGGCTTTAACAGGATAAAGATAATGTTGTGTTCATACGTAGAGTGGGTAAATTTTTTGGTAATAAATAAGTTAAATTGGATTAGAAACAGTTTTATTTTGCAAGGGCGCATTCGGCTCTCTGTATTTATTTGACCTGATGCATTTAAAATGTAGTTGCTTTTCCTGGCATGTCGGGTCATTCTTGTTTAAGATTTGGCGCGTTTCAAACATAGGTATATGACGTAATATAATCGTCATATGTATACATTTGCATATATGAATAAATTGAGCGCTATTTTGCCATATGCCTACCTACAGAATAAGGCGTTAAACCCCCCCTCCCCTCCCGCTCGATACTCAATAATTCTTTAGGGATCCGGCTTTGGGGATACCTCCTATATGCTTGTAACCCTGGACCCGCTCCTTTTCATCGCTTTCGCTGCAACCCCTCTTCCCCGGGACTCTTGAAAATATGCTCTGGTCTTGCCCACCCAGTACTCCTAACATAGATATGGAGTGTCTTGGACTTCTATATATAGACGCCCCAAACTTGAGAAGAACATCGACGAGAAATTGGATAAAAGTGAGAAAAAAGCAAGGTAAACTGAGTACTCACAATCATATTTTACAAGAATTTGATATGGAATATGATTGATGGGAGATAGCTTCGTTTCAGATATTCTCGTGGTAATGTTAATGTTTTGTAACTCGAATTGCCTCTGACTGTTATTCACTATTGTGATATATCATGATGAAAACAAAGCCTACCTATCTTTTGTGTTACATAATTCAAATGTATACCACTTACTGAATTTATATTGAATCTTAGAAACTTAAGCATATTTATTTGAAAGTAATTTATTCTCAGAAACTGGGGGGGGGGGGGGGGGGGCTTGCATCAGTTCAATGATCATTGTCTAATTTCAGACACTATGCACATTAAAAAATGTACTACAAAGAAGTTGCGTAATAAAAAATATTGATCAGGTAATGATCCCCCATACACTGTAGATTTGGAATGATGGTACAGCTTTAAAGTTTAAGACACACTTCTGTGAAGTTTTGTGCAGATCAACTACACATTAGATTTTGTCGAGCAAACGCAAAGTGAAACTATTTTGCATTAAATCTGGCACATGCATATATGATATATATTGATTCTACAGTATATACCATACTTTGATATTATTAAAAACCCTTGGACCTCAAATCATAGAATACGAAGCCAAATACGCTATCTTATTTAATGTGCATTGCACAGTACCTCTTGACTTAAGTAACGTTGTACTATGACATCATTTTTATCTCGTAATGATGTCATGCCAAGCTTTGTATCAGCCTTTCTGAAAATTCTAAAAGCCTAGATGAAACTTATTAGAAATACAATAATTGGGCATAAATTCTACTTATTATACGCCCGTCATTTGACGGGTCGTATTATGGTATGGCGAAGTCCGTCCGCCTGTCCGTCCATCTGTCCGTCCGCCTATGGAACGCAATAACTTGAATATGCGTCAACCGATTTTCATGAAATTCATACATTATGATTGGACTGTGGAGAGGAATTCTCCTTTCGATTTTCATGTTCATCCGATTTGTCATTACAGTTATGGGACTTAGATTTTTAAAATACAGTGAAAATATACTAAAATAGTTTAAAATTATTTAAAAATCTATTTTTGGTCGGAATGGTTTGAAATTTTGTATACTTCAAGTAGAAAGGATGTTCTTTGACATGTGTAACGGGTTTTTAATTTTTTTGTCGCATAACCGAGATTATGTGTGTAATGGGAAGGGTGGGGGGTATATACACATACATGTTAAGCTAAGGGCAAAACATAGGCGCATGGAACGCAAAAACTTCAATATGCGTCAACAGATTTTCATGATATTCATACATTATGATTGGACTTTGGAGAGGAAGCCGCCTTTCATTTTTCAGGTTCATCTGATATGTTGTTACAGAGTTATTGGACTTAGATATTTTAAAATACAGTGAAAATATACTAAAATAGTTAAAAATTATTTCAAAAATGTATTTCTGGTTGAAATGTTTTGAAATTTTGTATACTTAAGGTAGAAAGGATGTTCTTTGACATATGTAACGGGTTTTTAATTTTTTGGTCACATAACCGAGATATTATGTGTAATGGGGGGGGGGGGGGGGTTATATGCACATACATGTTAAGCTAAGGGCAAAATATAGGTGCATGGAATGCAATAACTTGAATATGCGTCAACGGATTTACAGGATATTTCTACATTGTGAACAGACTTTGAAGAAGAAGCTGCCTTTCGATTTTCAGGTTCATCCGATTTGTCGTTACAGAGTTATGGGACTTAGATATTTTAAATACAATGAAAATATACTAAAATAGTTCAAAATTCTTAAAAAATCTATTTCTGGTCGAAATGTTTTGAAATTTGGTATACTTCAAGTATAAAGGATGTTCTTTCGCATATATAACGGGTTCTTAAATTTTTTGTCACATTATCCAGAAATTATGTGTAATGGGGGGGGGGGGGGTTATACATGTATGCATATACATGTTAAGCTAAGGGCAAAATGTAGGTGCATGGAACACAATAACTTGAATATGCGTCAACAGATTTTCATGATATTTGTTCATTGTGATCAGACTTTGAAGAGGAAGCCGCCATTCGATTTTCAGGTTCATCCAATTTG
The DNA here is from genome assembly GCA_033119305.1 of Pinctada imbricata. Taxonomy (NCBI): domain Eukaryota; kingdom Metazoa; phylum Mollusca; class Bivalvia; order Pterioida; family Pteriidae; genus Pinctada; species Pinctada imbricata. The sequence continues at coordinate 56,957,679 of VSWD01000010.1, read as the reverse complement.
TCCTTATCTGAAGTTATGGGACTGAGATATTTTGGTGGTGTGAAAAAAATCCCAAAGGGCGTATCTTGCTGCGTGAGCGTAAGCTTTATTTCTGTTATAACTATATATGACTATCAGTGCAAATGTACGAAAATCTAATGCGCATTCATGTGAACAAGGCATTATAAAAAAAACATCCTGATTGTCCATGCCGTTACATTTTATGTTACAAAGTTTCCCGTAGTGTAATTAAGTTTCATAAAGTTTTGTGTAGTATAGTTAAGTTTCATAAACTTTCGTATAGTATAGTAGAGTTTCGTGTAGTATAGTAGAGTTTCGTGTAGTATAGTAAAGTTTCATGTAGTATAGTGTAGTAAAGTTTTGTGTAGTAAAGTTTTGTGTAGTAAAGTTTTGTGTAGTATAGTGTAGTAAAGTTTTGTGTAGTAAAGTTTTGTGTAGTATAGTAAAGTTTTGTGTAGTATAGTAAAGTTTCATGTAGTATAGTAAAGTTTCGTGTAGTATAGTAAAGTTTTGTGTAGTATAGTAAAGTTTCGTGTAGTATAGTAAAGTTTTGTGTAGTATAGTAAAGTTTCGTGTAGTATAGTAAAGTTTCGTGTAGTATAGTAAAGTTTTGTGTAGTATAGTGTAGTATAGTAAAGTTTTGTGTAGTATAGTAAAGTTTTGTATAGTATAGTATAGTAAAGTTTTGTGTAGTAAAGTATACTATAGTATACTATAGTATACTATAGTATACTATAGTACTTTTTCGTTAGGGGCCTTTCGATTTTCAGGTTCATCCGATTTGTCGTTACATAGTTATGGGACTTAGATTTTTAAAATACAGTGAAAATATACTAAAAAAGTTAAAAATTATTTAAAAATCTATTTCTACTCGAAATGTTTTGAAATTTTGTATACTCCAAGTAGAAAGGATGTTCTTTGACATATGTAACGGGATTTTAATTTTTTTGTTGCATAATCGAGATATTGTGTGTAATGGGAAGGGGGGGGGGGGGTTATATGCACATACATGTTAAGCTAAGGGCAAAATATAGGCGCATGGAACGCAATAACATGAATATGCGTCAACAGATTTTCATGATATGCATACATCATGTTTGGACTGTGGGGAGGAAGCCGCCTTTTGATTTTCAGGTTCATTCGATTTGTAGTTACAGAGTTATGGGACTTAGATATTTTAAAATACAGTGAAAATATACTAAAATAGTTAAAAATTATTTAAAAATCTATTTCTGGTCGAAATGTTTTGAAATTTTGTATACTTCAAGTAGAAAGGATGTTCTTTGACATATGTAACGGGTTTTTAATTTTTTTTGTTGCATAATCGAGATATTTTGTGTAATGGGAAGGGGGGGGGGGGCGGTGATATGCACATACATGTTAAGCGAAGGGCAAAGTATAGGCGCATGGAACGCAATAACTTGAATATGCGTCGACAGATTTTCATGATATTCATACATCATGTTTGGACTGTGGAGAGGAAGCCGCCTTTCGATTTTCAGGTTCATTTGATTTGTCGTTACAGAGTTATGGGACTTAGAAATTTAAAATTCAGTGAAAATATACTGAAATAGTTGAAAATTATTTAAAAATCTATTTTTGATCGAAATGTTTTGAAATTTTGTATACTTCAAGTAGAAAGGATGTTCTTTGACATATGTAACGGGTTTTTAATTTTTTTTGTCGCAAAACTGAGATATTTGTAATGGGAAGGGGGGTGGGTGATATGCACATACATGTTGCCCTTAACTCATTTGTGTCACACTTATGCCCTTTGCCGTGTGGAGCTCGTAAAAAAGTTCCCCGCGAGGGGTTTGACAGTAAGTGTTTTGAATATTTTCCCTGACATAATCGCCACAGCACTTTCTACATAGAAATGGCCTAAGACTATGCAGTTCATGTTGTTTATATGTTTTCATTTTCCTGCATGATCATCGACGGCGGGTGCGGCTAGCCAACAGGGGATGCTTCTCCTCCCGGGCACCTGGTCCCACCTCTAGCTTGCTAGGGGTCCGTCGATGCTCAATTTGGTGCTCTATTGTGAGTGCTGTTGAGATTATCGTCAGGATCTTCTTTAACTCATGTTAAGCTAAGGGCAAATTATAGGCGCATGGAACGCAATAACTTGAATATGCGTCAACAGATTTTCATGACATTCATACATTATGTTTGGATTGTGGAGAGGAAGCCGCCTTTTGATTTTCAGGTTCATTCAATTTGTCGTTACAGAGTTATGGGACTTAGATATTTTAAAATACAGTGAAAATATACTAAAATAGTTGAAAATTATTTAAAAATCTATTTTTGATCGAAATGTTTTGAAATTTTGTTTACTTAAGGTAGAAAGGATACTCTTTGACATATGTAACGGGTTTTTTAATTTTTTGGTCGCATAACTGAGATATTTGTAATGGGAGGGGGGGGGGTGTTATATGCACAAACATGTTAAGCTTAGTGCAAAATATAGGCGCATGGAACGCAATAACTTGAATATGCGTCAACGGATTTACATGATATTTCTACATTGTCATCAGACTTTGAAGAAGAAGCCGCCTTTAGATTTTCAGGTTCATCGGATTTGTCGTTACGGAGTAATGGGACTTAGATATTTTAGATACAATGTAAAAATATACTAAAATAGTTAAAAATTCTTAAAAAATCTATTTCTGGTCAAAATGTTTTGAAATTTTGTATACTTCAAGTAGAAAGGATGTTCTTTCACATATATAAAGGATTCTTAAATTTTTTGTCACATTATCCAGAAATTATGTGTAATGGGGGGGGGGGGGGGGTTATATGCACATACATGTTAAGCTTAGGGCAAAATATAGGTGCATGCAACGCAATAACTTGAATATGCGTCAACAGATATTCATTATATTTGTACATTGTGATCAGACTTTGAAGAGGAAGCCGCCTTTCGATTTTCAGGTTCATCCGATTTGTCCTTATGGAGTTATGGGACTTAGATATTTTGGTGTTGTGAAAAAAATCCCAACGGGCGTATCTTGCTGCGTGAGCGTAGGCTTTATTGTATTTATTTGAAAGAGTATAAACCATAAAGAACAACAGGCCCATAGGGGTCAAATTGCTTACCTGAGTTGCAAACAAAAGAATGATAGTAAAAAAATTGTGGGGTGTCCAGTGGGTACTTGATTCCTTTTAGTTTAAGGTTTCGTGGGACAATTAGCATTAGTTTTGGAGATGTCGAAAATGCATTAGCCAATCAGAGCCCTCGGTGACCATATTTGTAAGCCAATCGACAGGAACAACACAAAGTTGGAAGAGGACCTTCAGTGCTTGCTTCCTGTAAGGTTACATGAAATTCTATACAGCAGTTTAAGAGAAGTCGAAAATGCATAAGCTAATCAGAGCCCTTGGCGGCCATATTTGTTGACCGATCGGCACAAAAAAACACAAACTTGGTAGAGGACCTTAAGTACTTGCTTTCTGTAAGGTTTCGTGAAATTATGTGCAGCAGTTGAAGAGGAGAAATTGAAAATGCGTCAGTCAATCGGATCCCTCAGAGGCCATATTTGTTGATTGATCAGCACGAAAAACACACACTTTCATACGTTTTGGCCATATTACACTGTTTAGACTGAGGATCACTGACGACGGTTTATTACCCGAAATGGGCATGTATGGTCAATACTGTAAATTTATCAGATTTTAAATTATGCTATTGAATTTAAAGACGTTTAACATTGGCAGAGGACCTTGAGTACCTATTCCTGTTAGGTTTCGTACAATTCTATGCAGTGGTTGCAAAGCAGAAGTAAAAAATGTGTCAGCTAATCAGAGCCCTCGGTGACCATATTTGCTTACCTGTTGGCATGAAAAAACAAATACATGGTAGAGGACCTTGAGTACTTGCTTCCTGTAAGGTTTCGTGAAGTTCTGTGCAGCGGTTGCAGAGAAGATGTCGAATATGCGTCAGCCAATCAGAGCTCTCGGCGGCCATATTTGTTGACCGATCGGCACGAAAAACACAAACTTGGTAGAGGAACTAAAGTACTTTGCACCGATCGGCAGGAAAAACACCAATGTGGTAGAGGATCTTGAGTACATGCTTCCTGTAAGGTTTCCTTAAATTCTGTGCAACAGTTGAAGAGGGTATGTCGAAAATGCGTCAGCCAATCAGAGCCCTCAACGGCCAAATTTGTTGACCTATCGGCACGAAATACACAAACTTGGTAGTGGATTTTGAGTACTTACTTCCTGTATCGTTTCATGAAATTCTGTTTAGAGGAGATGTCGAGAATGCGTCAGCCAATCAGAACCCTCGGCGGCCATATTTGTTGACCGATCGGCACGAAAAACGCAAACTTGGTAGAGGACCTTGAGTACGTCCTTTAAAATTTCGTGAAATTATGTGCAGTGGTTTCAGAGGAGATGTCGAAAATGGGTCAGTCAATCAGAGCCCTCGGCAGCCATATTTGTTGACCGATCGGCACGAAAAATACAAACTTGATAGAGGACCTTGAATACTTGCTTCCTTTAAGGTTTCGTGAAATTCTGCATAACGGTTGCAGAGGAGATGTCGAAAATGTTAAAAGTTTACGCCAAACGACCGACGGCGCGCTATGATAATAGCTCACTTGAGCTTTGCTCAGGTGAGCTATGAATGTCAATAAATTAGAAATATGTAAGTGAATGAACATTGGATTTTGTGTGGTTTATTTAAAATTTGCATCAAAGTGCATCACTTATCTTCACAGATCTGTTTAATTTTTTTATATTTTATTTTGCTTTCAGTTAAAACTCGAAATGTATAATGTTTGATATGTTTCATTTTGTTATAATTTGCTGTTTTCCTTTGAGTTCGTTATTCAGTTCGTTTTTTCTTTTCGAGTTTCGAATACTGGGAAACTATTCTTAAGTATATGTATGAAGGTAAGTTAGTAAGATATTTTGCACATGCTCATCTGATACGAGAATGATGGATTTTTTGGCTTAAACAATATACAACATTAAAAACCATTATAAACCAACAACAACAAAAAAACAACAACAACAACAATAACAAAAGCAAGAAAAATAACCAAAAAAAAAAAAAAAAAACCAACAACAACACACACACCCAATAATCATTAGAATTCATGTTTTTGTATTGTTCTATAACGATTCTTACTCAATTCCGTCGTAATTCAATCGTTCTCTAGTACGATTACATTAAGATGGGTTCCCGATACAAACGTTTTCATAATACATGAGTATAATATTCAATAAAACAATTCAAATATATAATATTAAAAGCAATTTTAAAGTACTTCTCTTAATTAATCCTAATTCATCAAAACAAAATACGTCTCCTCCAATTTTGCATGTTCACATCAATGCATTATAAAGCAAAATTACGTACTTTGATGATGTTACAATAGGGAAAAAGAAGGCAGTATGACCTCTTTTGAATGCATCTAAGAGAACAGGGTGAAGATCTGTTTGCAGACCCAGTAGCTTTTATTACAGGAAATATTTATTCGTGATTATATCTTTTCATCTTTCTTACATGAACTATAACGTCCACTTGTTCCACAAATGATATCGATAAAGCCCTATGTCTAAGACGATGTACTCGTATGTGTGATAATTATTTCGTGTCATCTGCTACGTAAAGGTAACTGAGTCCGTCGTCTGTCCGTTTGATACAGAAAAGTGAATGATCTTCAGCATGACCACGCTGCATCTACCCAGCGAAACAAACCCACTAGAAAGTGACACATAAATGCCATCATATAAACTCCAAATCGCAAAAAGACAACAATATTCACTAGAACATCATACAAAACAATCGTAACAGACGTACAGAACGGTAGTCGCACTTGTAACTTGATATACCTTGTACATTAATCAAACTTTCAGAGATGGTAATATTCAACATCCATTGATGGTCAAGGCCAAGGTCACAATGCTATGCTATAGGCAACATTTTTTAACAGTGTATAGTTCATCGGCGTTTCAGATTTTCGATGATTTAAATATGTTTGACTTGTTAACTTTTATGTATTTTTTTTCTAGAACAGAATTAACAAGAGGCTGGGGAGGAAACCATTGATACATGTACTGTGCAACAGATAGAACAAGAATTTAATATCTAAAACGTGACAAAATCCCGGTTATGATCCCATGCATCGTATTCTAGAAACGACGTCATGAAACTATTGAATAGCCTTGGTTTAACACATTGGAAGCATCCGTATGTCATTCGAATATGCTTTACGATAAAAATCGCCCAAAAACCCTTTCTTAACCATATTAGGGAGTAACTTCGTACGAATAGAAAATTTCATATTCGTGTTTCCATCGGATATCAAAATCGTGACAGTGTGAAACCGGCATATCTATACTAAGAAATAAATAGACTAATTTTTCTAGCCAGTTCCACGCTGCGACAAAGAGTTAATTTTTAATGTATTGCTGATAGTTACAAGGCCAATGACCGGTAAGACGAGTTTATGTTTTTATCATCAATTGTGCTCTATATAAGGAGGTCTAGGACAGTCATACTTAAAAAAAGATCCTATTATTTAATTTTCCTAAAAGCTACGAACGTACAGATATACCCATTAAAAGCCCAAAAATTGGCCATAAATGTGACGATGAAATAGCACACTTTAGGTAATGAAAAACAGCTACAAATCTTTTGTAGAGGCAGAAAATGAAAAAGTTCTGTGATATTCTCGACTATTAGATTGAATAACTGATGGGTACTTCTGTAATGTTTATTAGATATGATGTTGGCAATCGGATCTGCATAGAATTATAAATGACCACTTAGACTTTTAAAAGAAACTGTCGAAAGGAGAGAAATTTTTGACTATTTTCAAAACATCTTTGAGTTGTTAATTTTAAATAATAAAGTCTGTTTATCTGAAACACTATCATTTATTTTCCGTAAAAACTTGATATTATCTTCTTCATATGTCAAAGTAAACATCGATATGTTCCTACCGTCAGTTTTTAAGTTATAGTGTTTTGTTACCCCTCCCTCTTATTTTTACGTTACCTAATGCTGACGTTCTTGCGAAAAACGCGTCAATGTCACCGTTTCTATTATGACGTCATAATTGATCTAGAGCTATCCGATGGGGTTCTTTCTGATACTGTTCTGGATCTCCTTAATCAATTATCGAGGATTTTATTTATCGAGGTCCGGATTTCACTGAGTACGATTTGGGTATTACATAGGTAACAAGAATATTCGCACCAAAACGTTTTCGCGCTGGGTAATTTCACACCGGGTATTTTCGCATCACCGGGAATAATCGCCCAGTTTTCACATAAGGCGTATATAAGTGACTGTAAAGGACCGTTCTTGGCCAGATGAATTCTTCAAATTGTTTGGAAGGGAAATGGGGGCGAGGACAGTTTTTGGGGATTTTAGAAAATACCTGTACTCTGTATTTATTTAAGATAAACTACTACCAAGGTCAACATTTGTATGTGACAATTGTTAATCATCGTATGGTGTATTAAAATTGAATAGAAAAAAAATATAACATCCGATTCTGATCTGCGATACATTTTTTTGTATTTAAAAAAAGTTTTGAAGAAGGTAGATCTTAATCTCTTTTCCTATTGGACTAATTGTATAACCCCTCCCCTCTGCCCCTTTCCCTACACACTCTGAGTAAATGAACGTACCCCCTCCCAATATCCATTATTTTTTTCGCATCACAAGGCAGAGAATAATCGCCCCTGTATTCACATAAGGCGTATATAAGTGACTCAAAGGAATGTTCTTCGCCAATATCTGGAGGGGAAATGCAAAGGGAGGCTTTTTAAATATACGTTAATGAATGTTAATCCCCCCTCCCCTTTTCAATTAACAAAAAGTCAAACGGAGAGTGCCTATTCCGCTGAAAATGTACAGCTACTTTTTATACATTAACTGAGATATTGTATCTAAACACACAACATTTCCAGTCAGTATGCATGTTTACAAAACATCTATACTATATAATCATTCATGTCAACATTTCTTTTTTTTTATCTAAATATTACATTCCATAATACCCGAGCTTGTACGGGTTATTGTCTAGTGGTTGAAAAAAATCATTATCATCATTGTGATAATGGTCACTGACCAGTCGAGCTTGTCATCACCCGGCTTCTTCCGTCAGTCTGTCATTAAGCAATTCTTGTGCTCGCAACTCCTCTGAAACTGTAGGAGATAGAAAGTTAATTCTTCTTGTGTTCTACGTGGTATGCGGTTTCTTAGAAAATAAGCGTGGTCATTGAAAATCTATGTAATCTTGTGCTCGCAACTCCTCTGCCACTATAAATGATGGAAACTTGATTCCTTCTACCATAAAATGCATCTGTAGTCTAGCTGTGCACCTAATATTTAATTTTAGCCCTTGACCCCAAGGATTTTAGGAAATGATTGTGGTCATTTTCATCTATATAACTCTTTGTTATCCTGTGCTTGCAACTCCTTTAACACTATAACACCAACGCTATAAATGATGTAGACTTAATTCTTTTTGTGATACTATTGGTATGTGGTCTATCTGTACACCTGATATTTTACTGCAGTCCCAACCCCTCTAAGGGTCTTAGAGAATGGGCGTGGTCATTTTCTCGTATATAACACTGTAATCCTGTGCTCGCATCTTCTTTTACTCTATTAATGACAGAGACTTAGTTGTTTTTGCAATATGATGGGTCTGTAGTCTAGTTGAGCATCTGATATTTTGTTTGAGTCTCTAACCCTCAGGGTCTTAAAATGGCTGTGTTAATTTTCTTCTATATAACTCTATGTTATCTTGTGCTCATATCTCCTTTGACACTTTAAATGACAGAGAGTTAATTCTTTTTGCACGTGATGGATCTAAAGTCGATTTGTGCACCTGGTACTTTGTTTGAGCCCCGACCTCCAGGGTATTAGAAAATGGGTGTGGTCAATTTCTTCTACTTTACTCTTAGGGAAACTTGTGCTCACAACTCCTAAAATACATTAAATTGGTCAGTATAGTTGTTCATCTGCAGCCTGTTTCACAAAAATACTTACGAACAATTTCAGGAATTTTTGTAAATCTTGACTGCTCAGTTCTACTAACTTGCTTAAATTTTGTTTTATTTTTGAATTTACATTCCGTATGTAGAAGTGATATTAGAGAACATGATACAATCTAACTAAAAACATTTTGAACCTTAGCAAAATTCCTGATATTTTCGTAAGAATTTTTGTGAAACTGGGAACTGATATATTGTTTGATACCCTGACCCCCAGGGTCAAAAGAAAATGTATGTCGTCATTTTTTCCTATATTAGTCTTTGTAAGCTATTAATGACAGACAGTTAATTCTTTTTTACATATGATGAATGACAAATATGGACAATGACCATATCCCAATACACAGCACAAAATCGATAATTCAGGAAATCACAAACCAAAGGCATACGAAATCAGTATAAAACATCAACCAAAGCAAACACACAAAAACCTCCACCACATGAAAAGAAGCGAACTCCCGATTTGGAGTGAGACCTTGTGCCCAGAAAGAGTCAGAATCTCCTGCTTGCATGCAACATCCATTGCTTCAATTCGGCAGAAATATCACATCCGGTTACTTTTATTTCGGAATATACAAATATAGTCTGTGGTTAGATGGCTCATATCATTCACCATTCTGGACAAGGGGACACCATAGTGTATGACGAGTTCCCTGTATCGACCATAGAATGTCCTCAGTGACGATGTTAGTCGATCACAAACGTATCTCTGACTGAGAAGCGTATCTGAAAGACGCCTAGCTCTCAGAACAAATCTGTATATTTGCTACTTGCTCTGGCATAACGTATCAATTGGGATATGAACACGCCATAAGCATGCGATGAAGGAATGTTGCTACATAGAAAAGGGAAGTTTGTGATGCTGAAACTGAAATCGTCCCGTTTGTCATAGAGTGAGATGTTCATGTGACCATCAGTGTCAAAGGATAGCTTTTGTGTCCAAATATGATGCTGAATTATTTGTCTCTGTAGTTTCATTGACTTCAAGCTCTTATGATATGTAGTCTGCGTTTTATCCAGGTGTGCCACGATTTCTCACGGCGAATAATTGAGTGTGTTAGCTGTTTTGTCACGTAAAATCACGGCACGTCCCGACTTGTTATGGTTTAGTTTAAGTTCTACTACGGCCTGGCACGGTACGCATGGGCACACAAAATGTATAACCAGCCATACCCTTTTTTGCAGCCTTCTGTGTCTCCCTTTCCCGGCGGTCACCGTTAATTGTAGTGGGCCTCAACAGGTAGGATCGCAACAAAGCATGACAGACCTTATCAGAACGTGTCAGGTCGTAAGGAAAGGTAAAAACGTCGGTAACAAGCCGTAGGTTGAATCGTAGTGTGCGGTCAGGTCTCCATGATGCAGAAGGTGCGAATACCTTGATAGACCGTGCCAAAACGTAACGAGACCTTACAGAACTTCAATACCAAGACAAAAAACTGACAAATATCCTACGGCGTGCTATGTTTTGGGCCGCCGTGATTGCCTTTGTCGCCGGGAACACAGTTAGACATTCTTCATATCTTGGTTGTCTAGATAACACAAATTGAGTCTGAAGTGAAATGCATTTTTCGTGATTTTTTCATCAAAATTGCTATTTTTTACTCTTCCTTGGCACCAGCTGGTCTCACACCCATATCGGGAGTTCGCTTCTTTTCATATGGTGGAGGTTTTTGTTTGTTTGCTTTGGTTCCTGTTTTATCCTGATTTTGTATGCCTTCGGTTTCTGATTTTCTGAATTATCGATTTTGTGCTGTATACAGGGATATGGTAATTATCCATATTTGTCATAGCAGAATTTGATGACTTACATTCATTAAATTACAATGGTGTATGAAGAATAACAGTAGAATCAAATAAATTTAACATTTAATGATAATTATATGTTAAAAAATTATTTGAATAAATTTTCCAGTTTTCATCGATTTTTTTATTAATATTTTTAATCCCCCCAAAAGACTTCCACGGGGTTGGTTTTGGTAAGTTTTTGATCTGTTTTAGATACAACATTGTACTTACTAAATCAGTTGAAAAAGTTTGTGTTTTAATTTCTTATTAGGTTGAGGCCACTTTTGTACTATTTTGACTGGACTACATGCCTTCATCGCCTTTTATTCCATTCAATTATTCAATATTTCTTGGTTTCTTTCCTTTACGTTGTTGCTTCAATTTGTAGTTTTTTATGTAATTCGACAGCTTTTCCAGAATCAGGACACATATTCTTATTGAGATTGGGATGAAGCATTCAAAATTCAATTGAGCCGAAGGCTCCATGTGAGCTATTGTCATACCGATTTGTCCACCGTTCGTCCGTCTGTTAATTTTTCACATTTTCGACTTCTCCGAAACTGCTTGGAGGATTTTGATGAAACTTGGTATGCGTCTTCTACCAAGTTTGTTTATTGCGACTGGATCCCTTCTTGGGTGGATCCAGGGCGGGGTCAAATAAGCCCCCAGAGAGTACGCCTCTTGAAAAACTCTTCTTTACAGGAACTTCTGTATGGATTGAAAAACTAATGGTATCTGAGTGAACGGAAGGATGTATTATTCAAGTTTGGTCATTTCGTAAAAATCCGATAACTTATTTTTGACGTCTTTTTCGACTTAGTTCTTTTAATTCGCCTTCAGCGCAGACACAGTCCTCATGAAGATAACGTGTAAATAAATAGGAACAATAACAGTTTCCTCTAGAAATTCAGTATAACCTACAATCTCAGCCGTGAGGTTTCGCCAGATCTCGGGGTTTACTTCTCAACCCATGTAATTCGGAATCACTTTCGGTCTACATTGACGGAGGATTATTGGACAATCTGTTTTCAGCGGTATATACGAATTCAATAATGTAGTTGAATCCATTGAATCATGCTTAACTTACTTGATTATTTGTGACTTGAAACCGTTTCATCTGACTGCCATCTTTAACAATGTTTAACGTCTCCAAATTCATTAGCATCATTTTAGAGCAGATAAATTTACAGCATGGACCAGACATGCACGTTTCGGGTAATATACCCTCGTCAGTGATCCTCAGGTCATGACTAATATACTAGTCAAAATTTCTAACTTACATTTCCCAGTTACTTCAATATCACGATTGGTAGAAATCAATCATTTAATATCTATATTTATATTAGTAACAACGAAAGTTTCTTTTAGTGCAAATGAATAAATGATCATCCTGCGATGTGTATCTTCAAATTCTATAGCATTTTAGCAAAGAATCATCCGCTTCCGGTTTGTAAGAAAACTTTGTCTCTTGACTGAAAAAGGCTACAATAGAAAAGTTCTCACGGTTAACGTGCAATGCGTTTTTCGGATTTTGAAATATCGGCGATTGAAACTGTTATTTCGTCGTGATATGATCACAAAGTTTCTGATGCGTTACGAGTCAATAATACTTCCGGTATCATTGACATACCGGATACCGGGTAAGAATTTTTGTGTTGAAACATTTCCTGCGAATGCGATTGTTATTTTTTTCTCTGTGCTAAGCCACTTTTCTTGAAAAGTAAGCCTAGAAAAAGATGTTTGGTTAATGGAAGCTCATTTTACGCACCACTCACAAGAGTTATGCGCACGCATCCATTTTATTGAAAATTCGTTAAGTTTTATTTGCTTATTATCGCTTTTGTAACAAATGAATTCCGTTTAATTTATGTTTTTCTGATCAAACTTGGTACAAACAATTTTTAAAAAGTGGTTTGATTTTAATTTTCCGGTAAAATACGCGAAATTCATGAAAAGTGTCCAAAATTCAAATTTCGTCACGGTCTGTTTCCTTTGAAAGAAATTTCGTTTTTCTTGATTTTAAAGTAAAGAGTGAAATGTTGTATATCAAATCCAATTATCGTTAAAATAATTTGAATTCCAATTAACGAAAAGCTATACCCGTAGAATGGTAAGTTAGAAATTTTGACAAGTATATATCATAACGTCATTATGCAATGGCAGAATTCAACGTCATAATGTAGAAGGAAAAATGCAGTTTCGCAGTCTATCTGTACATTAGCTTCCGTTATTTCGCCGGTCCCAAACGTTTCTATTCCGTTGTTTTTTGTTGCTGTTTTATGTGAAAATAATCAAATAGAATCAACGTGTTGGACGGGTGAAATATTGAAGCTATATATCTGTACATGCGTGTGATTCTGCACCGATGTCTCTCTCAATTGTAGCTAAATGACTATTGAGGCGGGTTAGTTTGAATTTGTTGGTTTTATTTGTTTGTATAATTATTGGTCTTGTTTTATGATTTATGTTTTTTTGATTGTTTGTTTGTTTGTTTGTTTTTGTTGGTCTGTTTTTGTTTTTGTTAGGGTTTTTTTACGCTTGGGTGAAGTTGAGGGAGCAAATGTATGTGAAAGTTACTGAACATTGGATGTAGAGGAGGTGAAAAGTATCTCCCTCACCACATCAAATCTTAAAAGGTTTAAATTTTCTGAATATACATTGTAATCCACTTTAAATACCCTATATTCGCTTCTTGAAGTATGATTTTTTTCCTTTTTATTTCGTTTTCATTTATTTATTTATACATTTTCATATCTATTTGTTTTCTACATGTTTATATTTGCATGCTCATTTTTTTATCTATTTATGATATATTTTTGAGATAGTAGTTTATTTTCAATGTCACACTGCGTCCTCACAATGGCAAAAACAAATAATTCATAATATTTATAGTATGAAATGCAAATGTGAAGTATTTTGTCAAAATCTGCCCTTTTGGAATTTCAAGGATTGTTTAAAAGATTGTACATAAGTATGTTTTCCCTGCCCAATTGACCCAAGGGTAGTGGGTTCAAATCCCCCCCCCCCCCCCCCCCCCCAATTTTCCCCTTTTCAGTATTTTTCCCATTAAGGATAACGATTCTTGCGACGGAATCTTTTCTGTTATTGCAATATTTCTTATCTTATTCTTACCCCTTTATATACATCGAGACCTCTCACAGACAATCCTTTGATAATATGACAAAAAGTATAATGTAATGTGATAGAGCATTCGTAGATCTTTCCTTACTTGACTATGTCTGTAAATGTGTGGTTTTGTGCCCTCATTTAGTGCATGTTTGTCATAGATGTGAATATATATGTTAACTTTGCACATGGACACAAGGATTGTGGGTTCAATCCCGGTATCGTATAGTGAACCTTCCCCCATAGAGATTCTTCCCCAGGAAGGTTTTCTATGTAGAGAACCTTCCCCCCGGAATGTTTTCTGTATAGGGAATCATCCCCCACGGAAGGTTTTCTATATAGAAAATCATCCCCAGGGGGAAGGTTCTCTATATAGAAAACGTTCCCCCATCATAGAAAACCTTCCCCTCAAATCCGGAAAGCCATACGGATTTTTTATATCGTCTTTGATTTTTGAATTTCTACCATGATAGATCCATGGAAATTAAAAGATAACTTGCTATTTGATTTGGATTTTAAGTATTTTCGATTATTCGAGGTATAATAACTAAACATATGAAAGACCAAACGAAAAATTTAATTAGACTTGAATTTTAGTTTTTTCTCTTCATATGTTTTTTTTTCGATCCAGATCCTTGGAGTTCAGTGTGAAAAGTAAACCCAAAATGTTTCTTAATATTTTTTCTGTGATTAATATCTTTAGACCGTATTTGTTCAAAACGTTAAATTAATTTAAAAGTAGCTGTCCATATAAAAACCATGCAAAATGAAAAAAGTGATACATCACTAGTAACGGAAATAGTTTTCTTTGTTCAAAACTGAAAGTTTATAAGACAAAAATGATTTTTACGAAATATTAGCTTTCAAATATGTGTAGTTCTTCTGCTATGGCCTATAGAAAATTATAGCTGATGCAGAATTTTCCCATAGCCCGCCATAGTAACATACAGGAAAAGAAACCTTCATAAAATAAATTACCAGAACAGTCCATAACTGGTCTACAAAAAATTTGGAAGAGGAAGAGTTCTGGTTAATTTTCATAACAACAAATTTCTTGGATCTCAATCAGAAGAAGAACACAAAGACCAGAAACATTCTTTATTTTAGGGAAATTATGGAACTCTTCGGTATGAAAAGTACATAAGTTGTGTATCTGGATATTTCGTGTTGAAGCAAATTCAAACTTCTGACATAATCCATTTGCGCAAAAGCAATTGATTCATACTACAATCTGTTTAACATCATCCCAAATGCTTTTAAATTTGTATAAATGATTATTCATTTCGGTTACATATCTCAGATTAGTGTATTCAAGGGGAAAAATAGCAATTACGGAAAACATCAGTAACAACGTCATAATTTGCGCCATTATCATACTTGCATTGGCGCCTTTTTCTCATTTTTTTTTTATTTTCTTTGTAAACATGAATAGGGCAATCAATTTTAAATATCATTGATTCCTGTGATTCCTCATTTCAGCGATTCCAGCATTTCTTGGGGCACATACCAAGTATGTACATTCTAGAAATGAATGATGAAAATTAATGTGCCGAAATCAAAAGAGCAGTGTAACCCAATATTCAAACTTGTCTGGCTTGAGAAAAGAATTTATCCTCTGTAATGGTTTGGCAGACGGATGCACTATAAGGTACACCACTATATACCCCATCCCCCGGCCCGAAAGGAACATCCAAAGCATGCAAATATTTACTATAATTGAAAATGAAACACAAAATTTATGTATGGATAAAAAACGTCTAGCCACCCCTGTTTTTCGGAAAAATATTACCCACCCCCCCCCCTCCCCCCCCCCTTTTTTTTTTTTTTTTTTTGCTACAAAATATGTTGGAAATTGACAATGAAAAAAGAAATTTCATTACAACTCATGAATATTGATGTAGAAATGCTAACCACAAAAAGGTAGCCGGGGGGGGGGGGGTCAGGTCCCTATGACCCTCTCAAGAGCCTCCAGTAGAGCAAAATAATCAAACTCAAATCAATCACCAAATGAAAACCAATCCAAAACATGGTACTTAAATGATATAACACGTATCAGGACGAGTCGGTAAAATATGGACAGCTTCTTTACAAAGGAATACATTATAAAATAGTCGTGCACTCACAGTCAAAAACTACCTTCTAATCTCCAATATGAATTTGAAAATCTTGACATGAAAAATGTTGAAGATAGGTATGATAAAAAGTTTACAAGGAGCTCTCAGGATATTCGGGATGGGGGACTTGAGTGTATTTGAAACTCATGCTTGTATCAAGAGGGCTAAAGACAGGCTATAACCGAAAAAAAATTGTTGTCCTTCGGGTAGGTTTATTCAACAGCTGTAGCATGGTATGGACTATTTTCTGCTTGCCCTACGGGCCGAAGGCCTTTTTTGTTGGTAAGTACCATGTTTGAGGAGAAGTTAAAATAAAAAAAACCCATAAAATAGAGAGAGCATTTGTAAGAAATAATTGTAGAATAAAATATCGGTTAATATTCTTTCAGTAAATATTAAAAAAATGCTTGTGAAACACGAATGCCCCCGTCGGCATGTTTGTAAGTCAAGCAGCTGTTACGATAAAAGGAGGTCATACTCAAAGGTCAATGTCGGTGTTCTGTACCATTGGATTATATTATGCCATAACATGTTAAAGTTATGAACAAAAATTAATAAAAGTTTTTTTTTTTTAAAGATTATTTAGACTGCAAGGTTTAGCCCATGTATGTTTTGCATCTGCTACGTAAGAGAAGTATTTTTGCCAAAAAAGTAAATATGCTAGATGGCCGTCTTTAGTCGACACCGGTTGCTCATTTGTCTAGTTCATTTTGTGTGGTCTTTTGTGTTTGATATTTCGATGTCGTATTTTGTGTTTATTTGTACCTTTCGCGTCTCTTTTTTGTGCTAATCTACTCTATGTTTTCGCAAAGGGATAAGTGCTGAAGCCGAGTCTTTTTAGAGATCCCACCCTTTCTTTCAAACAGTACATCAAGTACATCTCGTTGATTTGATGGGTTCTGTGATATGAAGAACTTCCGTATTATTTATATAAACACTTATTTCTTTTTGCAGTGTCGGGAGCAGTTAAAATCGTTCCCCGTGACTTGATGTATGTTAAGTGTATTAATTACTTCTTTCAAGCTCGGTCACTTGAAAAAAGTTTTGTTTTGGCCCTTTATCAATTTGACATCATATTTATTTTTTGCTATTTCCGAAACTTGCCATTTCGTCGAAAAATATCATCGAAATTTAAGGAGGTTAACATCTATTTTGAACATAAATTTTATTTGAATATGCTGCTGAATCGACCCTACAGGAAACTTGTAGCCGCGAACTCTGTTAAGTAAATGCAAAAATTCAAATTCAAAAAATAAAACCAGAGGGTGCTAGTGAAATGAATTTCTGTGGCTTATAACAAACACTTTGGCTGCAAGCATCACTGAGGATGATTTGGTATCCGAAACACGTGTCTGGTGCAAGAAAATTGGTTTGAAATTCAAGAAGGTATAGAGTTGGAACACATCCGTATTATAAAGGTATCTTCTTTAGTTTTTGTCAGAAATTCGTATAAAATTTATCTCACCGCGATGATCAGCATATATATCTGCAGCACTAGCAAACGACATAGGGAATAGCGGAACCGTAAATCATTTCTCTTGAAGAAGGACTACGAATTTAAATAACACGTATTTGGCTAATTCTTATCTTAACTTTGAATTTCTAACGTTTTGAATCGGACGCTTTCTAGATTGGGGGGGGGGGGGGGGGGGCGGTGTTATTTTCTATAATAGAGAATATTCCCTCTTCAGTCCCATACGTTTTGTCTCTGGTTCTCTAAAACAAGTGAAAGTCAAACCAAGAACGGTTTGGGGGGAAGGTTGTCTATGGCAACAAAGGGGGAAGGTTCTCTATATAGTAAAACTTCCCCCAAGGGGGAAGCTTCTCTATTATAGAAAACCTTCCGGGGGGAAGGATCTCTATGGGGGAAGGTTAACTATGTTAAACGTCTTTAAATTCACTAGCATCATTTAAAACCTGATAGATTAACAGCATGGACCAGACATGCACGTTTCGGGTACTAAACCCTCGTCAGTGATCCTCAGTCTAAACAATGTAATAGGGCCAAAAAGTATGATAATTATTATGTCCGAAAATGTATCAAAAGACGTAGCAGAATGGGTGGGATATGATGCTACAGGACCCACGTTTTAGAAATTTCAAGAATTTTGTAACAGAAAATTTCAAATGCGTTGAAGAGACAGACGATCAACCAAAGTTGATCGTACTTGGCTACATGTGCCCTCGGGGACTCTTGGTCCACCAGCAGTGACACTCACCAAGTTGTTCAAATGTTAAACGTCTTTAAATTCACTAGCATCATTTAAAACCTGATAGATTAACAGCATGGACCAGACATGCACGTTTCGGGTACTAAACCCTCGTCAGTGATCCTCAGTCTAAACAATGTAATAGGGCCAAAAAGTATGATAATTATTATGTCCGAAAATGTATCAAAAGACGTAGCAGAATGGGTGGGATATGATGCTACAGGACCCACGTTTTAGAAATTTCAAGAATTTTGTAACAGAAAATTTCAAATGCGTTGAAGAGACAGACGATCAACCAAAGTTGATCGTACTTGGCTACATGTGCCCTCGGGGACTCTTGGTCCACCAGCAGTGACACTCACCAAGTTGTTCAAATGTTAAACGTCTTTAAATTCACTAGCATCATTTAAAACCTGATAGATTAACAGCATGGACCAGACATGCACGTTTCGGGTACTAACCCTCGTCAGTGATCCTCAGTCTAAACAATGTAATAGGGCCAAAAAGTATGATAATTATTATGTCCGAAAATGTATCAAAAGACGTAGCAGAATGGGTGGGATATGATGCTACAGGACCCACGTTTTAGAAATTTCAAGAATTTTGTAACAGAAAATTTCAAATGCGTTGAAGAGACAGACGATCAACCAAAGTTGATCGTACTTGGCTACATGTGCCCTCGGGGACTCTTGGTCCACCAGCAGTGACACTCACCAAGTTGTTCAAATGTTAAACGTCTTTAAATTCACTAGCATCATTTAAAACCTGATAGATTAACAGCATGGACCAGACATGCACGTTTCGGGTACTAAACCCTCGTCAGTGATCCTCAGTCTAAACAATGTTATAGGGCCAAAAAGTATGATAATTATTATGTCCGAAAATGTATCAAAAGACGTAGCAGAATGGGTGGGATATGATGCTACAGGACCCACGATTTAGAAATTTCAAGAATTTTGTAACAGAAAATTTCAAATGCGTTGAAGAGACAGACGATCAACCAAAGTTGATCGTACTTGGCTACATGTGCCCTCGGGGACTCTTGGTCCACCAGCAGTGACACTCACCAAGTTGTTCAAATGTTAAACGTCTTTAAATTCACTAGCATCATTTAAAACCTGATAGATTAACAGCATGGACCAGACATGCACGTTTCGGGTACTAAACCCTCGTCAGTGATCCTCAGTCTAAACAATGTAATAGGGCCAAAAAGTATGATAATTATTATGTCCGAAAATGTATCAAAAGACGTAGCAGAATGGGTGGGATATGATGCTACAGGACCCACGTTTTAGAAATTTCAAGAATTTTGTAACAGAAAATTTCAAATGCGTTGAAGAGACAGACGATCAACCAAAGTTGATCGTACTTGGCTACATGTGCCCTCGGGGACTCTTGGTCCACCAGCAGTGACACTCACCAAGTTGTTCAAATGTTAAACGTCTTTAAATTCACTAGCATCATTTAAAACCTGATAGATTAACAGCATGGACCAGACATGCACGTTTCGGGTACTAAACCCTCGTCAATGATCCTCAGTCTAAACAATGTAATAGGGCCAAAAAGTATGATAATTATTATGTCCGAAAATGTATCAAAAGACGTAGCAGAATGGGTGGGATATGATGCTACAGGACCCACGTTTTAGAAATTTCAAGAATTTTGTAACAGAAAATTTCAAATGCGTTGAAGAGACAGACGATCAACCAAAGTTGATCGTACTTGGCTACATGTGCCCTCGGGGACTCTTGGTATATGACTCCGCCCCCCCCCCCATATTTTTTTCCATTATTTTCTGTTTTGAAACACACATTCACTGTGTATTTGTCATATTTGAGTTTCTAAGTGCTGTATAAAAATCTAATGCCTAAATTGTATATTTAGGATTTTTTTTTTAATTTTTGGAAAAATGATTTATGTGCAAATAGACTCTGGGTTGTGGGTTCAAATTCTGTTACAAACACTATGATAAATCAATGTCAGTAGCTATAGGTTACGAGTGTGCATGGGTAGCAGGTGAGCGTTGTGCCCTCCCCCCCCCCCCCCCCTGGGGCTCTTGTTTTAAATTGACATCTTTTGCACTTATTTGTATATTTCTCTCAATTATTTGATTAAAATGTGATGAATAATTGTTACATTAGGCTAGATAAGAAAAAAATTATATTGTTGATTGTATGCTATTCATTGTAATGTGGCCCCATGAGCCTTTTAATCATTGGACATGTACACCATACCTGAATTGTCGACTTGGGACATGTAGATATTTTCTTTCTGTTTCCGTGTCTGTCGCCATCTAAAATATAAATTCAAGACTTCAAGACGCTGTGATACAGAAAAATGAATCTAATGTTGTGTATCAACTTTTTAAGAAGTACTCGTTTCCAAACTTCCTTTACTGTCTAACCAGCATGGTTATACAAAATCTCTGACAAAAATGTCATTGAAGGGATGGTTCAAGGGTGATATCCTTATTTCATTTCGATGCTACGATGGCCGATTGATATGTTGTGAGCTTCGGTTTTCCGGGTTACAGTAGGTATTTTGCTGATTGACTATCTCCGGAATAGTCTAGTCAAAATAGCCTGAATTTTAGCCTAACCTCAAAGAAATTGCAACAAAAGCATTTTTTTGCCTCAACACGTCCTACTATATGTCGGCTAAGATATCACAAGTTTCTTTTGACGAAATCGGTGTCTAAGAACCATTTTTGGGATAAAACCTTAAAAAAACACCGAAAACTGAGAAATTGATTATTTGAAAGATGTTACTGTATGCTCCAAAAACTAATTTTTTCTTTCTGATTTTTATCGAGTATACCAACTAACATATAACCAATGTTACAATCATAAAATCAGTACAAACTGTGATTTTGGGGGCAAAAACGAAAGAAAAAATGCTGAAAATGGGGGAAAAGTAAAGCTAATCGATTTTTTCTTCAAAAATGTATTTTCTTCATGTAAATCTATTGAAAAGTGTTTATACTCACATATCATAACATCCAGAGTACTCTTATAAAATAAAATTTGCCATTGATAGTGAAAGAGCGAAATTTTAACTACAAAAGGAATAGCTAAAATACGTCCATTGTTAAAGATTGAACATAGCAAAATCTGCTTATTTGAGATCCACAGTGCACTTAACAAAAACAAAGAAATTCTAATTTTAAAAGACTTAAAATTAATATATGATTATTTCAATGGCGTAATTGCCACGAGTTGGTCAACAATAAGTGAATATTATTCATGATGCAAGGGGGGGGGGGGTGCAAACGAAGCCACTGACAGATGAAGTTGGTTTTTGTTTGACACAAGGCTTAACCCCTAAACTCCCCTCAAAAACGTCCATTAAGTTTTTTTTTCTCATGAGAAATGTATCATAGATCTATCAACAGTGACCATGGAATATACGCTTTTTATGTTGAAAAGAGAACAGGATCATGGACAAAGAAAGGTCATACATAACAGCTACTGTATTTGAATAAGTGTATATTACTATATATACATTGTCAATGAAATATCATATCCATGGCAGTTACTAAATATATATGCTCGAATGTAGATTTTTTACAAAGGGGCGGTATGACATTTTACCCAAATACGCAGTACTCTCAAATAATTTCCAATATTAAACCAAATGGCAAGACTGAGAAAATAATGAAATGATTTTAACAAAAATCGGTAAATTGAAAATCAAATTCTAAACTAAATGTTTTCCTTTCGTATAAATAAATGAATCGATTTAAATATGATTTTTTTTGACAAATAAAGACATATAGAGAATAAATAAATAAATAAATAAATAAATAAATAAATAAATAAATCATTAAATGAATAAATAAATAAAAAGCTAAGATATCGCTCGTATATATCGTTCTTCGCTTCAGTGTCACTGGTCAATAATATTCAGCGCCCCCCCCCCCCGGGGTCGCCTTCCTTCCCTTTTCAGACGTTAGGTGGACCAAGTACCGCTAAGTAGCATTTCATAGGTATTCTCCTCGCCGGCAATATTTTTCATATCTAAATTATGGTGTGTTTTCTATAACTTTTTGATAAGTTACAGTGTCATTTACTACGAAAAAAAAAACAAACAAACAACAGAAGTGATGTATTGACAGGAAGGACAACTCTAGCTAGCAAATGACGTCATGACGCAAAGGAAATTCGTACAAATACGTTAAGGTGCTATCACACGTTTCGTGTTAAACAACACTTTTTTCAGAAAAAAAGCATAATTCTGATTTCGTAATTTAATTCAGATGTAAGGGACAATATTAGGAGATCACCATCCAAAATTTTGAGATTTTGAAACTGATCAGACTTTTTAGCCATCCATTGATTGTAATAGAAATGCTTATTTTTTGGCTATATTTTTTGTTCAGCCCAAGATTTTCAATGAAACTTCACATATGATTCCCTCATCATATTGTGCAAATTCTTATAGACAGAAATCATTCAATGACCACGTCATATGTTGCTAAATCTGACTGAATGTGTAAATTATCATGTAAAAAATTAAAAGTGCAATTCGAGTTATCTTTCTTTACTATGTGACCAAAGACAGAAGCATCCGAATTTATATAGCCAACTTTTTGAAATATCACAGCAGTGTTCCTTCACTCACAAAGATGTCAATATGTAAATAAATAGAGCCGAATACAGATTCTGTGTGATAACATAACAGTATGTGCACATGTGTAATGATATTACCATATGGGTAACTATATTATAAGTTTCTCTACATTCAAACACTTAACTGGCACCTGACTTATTTCTGAATAGATACGACATATGTATGTAGGCAAAAAATTCTTTGCAAAATTTTCAAATAAGTTCAATTTCAGCAAAAATTTGACTATTCTTGGTCACTCTAGGCATACCATTACTTTGCAAAGAAAAACATTCGTGTTTACATACGAATAACATTCTGTAAATTGTCCCTGCGCCTATAGTAGAGCGACCAATTAAAAAAAGAAGCTTAGTTTTCGAGTTTAATCAACACACCTAACACAGGCCTGAATTTGGTCTGAACTTTTTGCTGAATACCCCTGCTTTCAAATAGAGCTGTCGTAAAATATATGCCACGGTCAGATTTTGTTTAAATTGGGTAAAAAGCGATAAAATCGTGAAAAATAAAAACGAAATATTTATCGTTTATATCCTCGGTATTCCTATATTTTGTTCTTCTTTGCATAGAAAGTCGTTGCAATCAATGCATTAGATATGTACACATGTTATATAATTGTTTTGGAGGTAGAATATTTTCTCCTCTCTCAAAAAATTGCAGTTTTATGCAAATTTCTATGAAATATGAAGAATCCGTGTTAATATTTTCTCTAAAGCATAGAGACTAAATTTTTGTCTCGAAACATATCGACAAATATATGTTTATTATTTCCAATGCCTTTTTATTTATCATTTTTCTAAGGGGCTATAAATAAATGTAAAAACCTAAAGCGTATATACTTTTGATTTAAGCGGCATTTCACAAATTAGTTTCCGTAGACGAAGATTAGGTCGACCACGTGTTACAGTTTCTATCAAATCGTACCTAACAACCGGTATACATACATATTTTTGATAAAAGTTAAATGCAGAAATGGGAATTACATCATGCTGTTTAAGAATTAATGAGAAATACTTCTTTTTAATATGTCGTGGTAAGACAGTGTATGGAAACCCATTCGCGACAAGTTGAAATGAAAATACGTGAATTGAAGAAAAATGCATTAAGTTCATATAAAATTATGAAAAGTATATTTTGATGTTTATTTTAGTACCGCAGAGATGTGAATATACATGTAAAGTACATTGGTCAGAGTTTGGGCGCTTCGTTATCTGTGTTTTAAACATTCCGATATGCCTTGGGTAAACGTTGTGCAATTTATCCCTTTTAGCTTCCGCACTTACTCTTCGTTCAGATTTGTAACTGTTACAAAATCAAGTGGATGCTTTTCAAGATATACTGAGTCAGAAAACCCCTTTGATGTCTACGTGAGATCCAATTGAAAGTTCTCAAGGGTCACGGGGGGGGGGGCTTAATTCCTAATGCTGTACATAAGCACAATCACCACATTGTCATATGTAATATTGGTAATCTAATTGGGCAGTTCCTACATACGTCTACAATACATCAAATTAAAGGCTATATCACGAAGAGGAACCGTCTGTTGATAACGAAAAATTCGCCGCAACAGGAGCCTATAATGTTGGCGCGTCAATGGCCGTATTTCCCAAAGAGCTACGGATAAAGAAATAAAATTGAAAAAGTGTGAAATGTATGACGCAAAAAATAGTCGATGAAATGTGTCCAAGAAGAAACTATTCTAACAGCAAAGCATTGATCTTCAACATGTACATGTATTAAAGAGTCAAAGATGCGATACAACATAGTAAAATCAAACTTTTATAACGACGAGACTGATATGTTGACAGCTCAGCGTGAGACCTCAGAGAATAGAGCACCCTTTATTGTGTGGTCATTTCTATTTTAATATTGCTAAAGATTTGCTTCTCGGTTGGTAGTTTTATGTGAGCGTCTTTAATTCTTGTAAAAGTGGTTGTTTGATGTTCACTATTTGTTTGTATCATTTCCGTTTCATTTATATAGAAACTATTGCAGAGAAATTGTCCATTGTAGACAAGGATGAAGCATGAAAAACAATAAATAGACAGTAAAAAAAACAAACTCAACAAAAACATACAATATTGTTGATATGGCCATCAACGATCAACCAATCAGAAACTAGAAAACCAAAACTAGAAATCAGAGGCTATCCCCCTTCTCATCTATTGTCGTAGCAAACTAACCTGACCGGGCGGAGCTAATTCAATCAAGCAAGACGAATTGATACAATTTTAGGGTAGATACATTATGAATTGCACATCGTAATTAGAGTAAATACTCATTACCTGTAATTTTATATGGCTTTTATCACCTGGTCAGAAGTAAACTCTTCCGATGACAAGGTGAAAATAAGCTCCGCCCGGTCAGGTCTGTTTGCTACGACAATACCTGTAGAACGATGCCTTTAAGGGGTAACGAGTGTCTGCTCGTGTAAATGACAGAAGAAATAAAAAATCTGAAAAGAATTTTTTTTACAGTTTACTGAAATTTGAAGTATGACAGTAATTTTGATACATCTTTCCATCAATAATAGAAAGAGTTCCGATAATTGTAAAATTTTACTTGAACCTTAATGACAGGAAAACGGTTAATCGCGAATTGAAACGAAGGAATTGACTATGCGAGTTAGCTCGCTTACCAGCCACTCGTTACCCCTTAAACTACGTTTTAGCGACAACTGTTGTCACAAGGTCAAGAGAAAGAAAATGCCATGATTGCCTGAATGTGATGGGGTCGAAAAGGCAGCTACGCTACTTACTTGTGGAACTAAAATGCATTGCATAATTCCATGTTTTGTTGATCATAAAATCTTTGTTATACTTAATTATTTCTAATATTCGGCTGACAAAATGTGTCCATATCACAATGTTTGAAATTACCAGAACATAGATTGTACATAAAAAATTATTTTTCAAAATTATTGATGTAAATTTATCGTCTTCTTTGAAATAAAGCGATACTTTTCATTCATTATTATATGTTAAAACTTAATTTAGCCGTAATTATTTAGTTTTACTCCGTATTATCGAGAAAACATCTCCTAGTTAATATTGCAGTGAATCGCTAATAACAAAGTTGGGGGTTGGGCACTTTATTTGCCTGGTACTCCTAAGTTTTTCAATCGATCTCTATCAAATTTTCCTAAAAACACATTCACATATCAAAATATCGTTTCTGTATGTTAATTTTTATATTCGAATTAACATTCTCAATATTGAAGTGAAAGAATTGAAATTTTCAATTTTACCAATTTATTTTAGAATTTGTGCTCATTCATCCATGAAGTTGAAATTAGAAAATTCAATTTGATCCAAAACAATTCTTTTGACTTCAATTAGCATATTGACTTTGATTTTGGTCAGTTTGACTTTTCATTTATTTAAGGATGATAATTTTTGTTAAAATATCTATGATTTTGAATTTTACTTATTTTCCGCTTTTATCTGAATTTACAGTAATTCTGACCATACGATTTTTTTACGACAGGTCAAATCTGATGTCCCATGTTATATTCTTTCGTTTAATAAAAAAATTAGCCCTGTGTTAGGTGGGTTGATTAAAATTTCAAATTTAGCGACTTGGTTGCTCTACTACTAGGCTTGAACCACGGTCTTCCCGCATGGTAGGCCAGAGCTCTACCTCTGAGCTATTGGATCGGCTTGACGATAGAGCGATTATAACAAAGCCAGAACATGAAGACATTTTAAGTTACGAAAATCGGAAATCTTCAGCGTGGAGATTTCTTTAAAGTTCTCGTCTAAGGGAGGCTACTGAAACGCGTGTGATATCTCGTTAAACAAGTCGAAGTAGACTTAATTTTTAAAAATCATTATGTTTGGTGTATTTCATTTACATAAAGCAACCCGTCATATTTAGTGCATTATCAACAGAAACTGTTTGAATGAAATCGGATAATAAGTCAACGCAGGAAGGGAAATATCATGTTCAGTGTAAACGGCGATATTTAACAGTGTTCTATTTTAAGATTCTAATTTATTTATTTTCTAATTCTGGGGCACATGTACGAGCCATTTTACATTGTTTAGACTGAGGATCACTGACGAGGGCTTAGTACCCGAAACGTGCATGACTGGTCAATGCTGTAAATTTATCATGTCTAAAATGATGCTATTCAATTTGAAGACGTTTAACAAAATCTCCTGCTTGCATACAGCACCAGCCGCTTCAATTCGGTAGAACTGTCACACCCGGTTACTTCCATTTCGGAAGACATAGAGTACAATCTTTGGTTGGATGGTTCAAATGGTCTAAGATCAGGTACCCTCCTTTTTTCAAGCAACATCCGTCACTTTAGTCGCGTAGAAAAGGCTTGAACCGTTAAGTGCATCAAAGGAGCTGTAGGAATAAGGACTTGATTTAGCCCTTAAATCATTGATTTCTTGTGATATGTTCTTCTTTCAAATGTTATCGTAGGTTAGCATACCAATATAATGTATCAGATGACAAATATGGACAATGACCATATCCCTGTATACAGCACAAATGAGTTAAAAAGATCCTGACGATAATCTCAACAGCATTCAAAATAGAGCATCAAATTGAGCATCGACGGACCCCTATCAAGCTAGAGGTGGGACCAGGTGCCCAGGAGAAGTAAGCATCCCCTGTTGGCTAGCAGCACCCGCGATCGATGTTCATGCATGAAAATAAAAACAATATATGAAATACATGCATCAATTATTCAGAAAATCAGAAACCGAAGTCATACAAAAGCAGGATAAAACAGGAACCAAAGCAGACAAAAACCTCCACCATATGAAAAGAAGCGAACTCCCGATATGGGAGTGAGACCAGGTGCCCAGGAAGAGTAAGCATCTCCTGCTTGCATGCAACACCCGCCGCTACAATTCGGTAGAACTGTTGCATCCGGTTACTTCCATTTCGGTAGACATAGAGTACAATCTTTGGTTGAACGGTTTAGGACAGAATTTCATCCACCATTCTTGAGGATTCCTTTAAAGTATTCAATTCTAAACTGTTTATAGTACCTGTAACATTTTAACATTACGTTTTGAAGAGGTAGGGGGAACCAATGTCAAAAAATTTTGTCAAACAGCGATAAAAAATATACCAAACAAGAGGCCCGAGGGGGCCACATCGCTCACCTGAGGAGATTGTATGTATGTTTTCAATCAAAGTCAGTATAAGAACTGAAGAAAATCACTTTTAGTGAAGCTTTGAGAAGGACACTGTGTACTTGTCTTCCTGTAAAGTTTGGTGACATTCTGTGCAGTAGTTTAAGAGGATAAGTCAAACATGTGTCATCCAATTAGAGCCTATGTAGGACATCTTGGGTTTCCGATCGGCTCGAAAAACACAAACTTGGTAGACTTAGAGGGCAATGAGTACTTGCTTCCTGTGAAGTTTCAAGAAATTCTGTGAAGCGGCTTCAGAGGAGAAGTCGAAAATGTGTCAGCCAATCAGAGCCTGTGGCTGCCATCTTGGATTTCCGATCGGCTCCAAAAAAACTTAAACTTGTTAGAGGGCAATGAGTACTTGCTTCCTGTGAAGTTTCGTGAAATTCTATGCAGCTGTTTCAGAAGAGTAGTCGAAAATGTGTCAGCCAATCAGGGCCTGTGGTGACCATCTTGGATTTCCGATCGACAAATTTGGTAGAGGGTATTGAGTTCTTGCTTCTTGTGAAGTTTCATGAAATTCTGTGGAGCGGTTTCAGAGGAGAAGTCTTAAATGCGTCAGCCAATCAGAGCCTGTGGCAGCCATCTTGGATTTCCGATCGGCTCCAAAAAACTTAAACTTAATAGAGGGCAATGAGTACTTGCTTCCTGTGAAGTTTCGTGAAATTCTATGCAGCGGTTTCAGAAGAGAAGTCGAAAATGTGTCAGCCAATCAGGGCCTGTGGTGGCCATCTTGGATTTCCGATCGGCTCGAAAAACACAAATTTGGTAGAGGGCATTGAGTTCTTGCTTCCTGTGAAGTTTCATGAAATTCTGTGCAGCGGTTTCAGAGGAGAAGTCGAAAATGCGTCAGCCAATCAAAGCCTGTGGCAGCCATCTTGGATTTCCAATCAGCTCGAAAAACACAAACTTGGTAGAGGGCATTCAGTATTTGCTTCCTGTGAAGTTTCCAGAAATTCTGTGTAACGGTTTCAGAGGAGAAGTCGAAAATGTGCAATGAGTACTTGCTTCCTGTGAAGTTTCGTGAAATTCTATGCAGCGGTTTCAGAAGAGAAGTCGAAAATATGTCAGCCAATCAGGGCCTGTGGTGGCCATCTTGGATTTCCGATCGGCTCCAAAAAAACACAAATTTGGGAGAGGGCATTGGGTTCTTGCATCCTGCGAAGTTTCGAGAGATTCTGTGCAGCGGTTTCAGAGGAGCAGTCGAAAATGTGTCAGCCAATCAGAGCTTGTGGCAGCCATCTTGGATTTCCAATCAGCTCGAAAAACACACACTTGGTAGAGGGCATTCAGTATTTGCTTCCTGTGAAGTTTCCAGAAACTCTGTGTAACGGTTTCAGAGGAGAAGTCGAAAATGTATCAGCCAATCAGAGCCTGTGGCGGCATTCTTAGATTTCCGATCGGCTCGAAAAACGCAAACTTGGTAGAGGGCATTGAGTTCTTGCTTCCTATGAAGTTTCGAGATATTCTGTGAAGCGGCTTCAGAGGAGAAGTCGAAAATGTGTCAGCCAATCAGAGCCTGTGGCGGCCATCTTGGATTTCCGATCGGCTCCAAAAACACAAACTTGGTAGAGGGCATTGAGTGCTTGCTTCCTGTGAAGTTTCAAGAAATTCTGTGCAGCGGTTTCAGAGGAGAAGTCGAAAATGTGTCAGCCAATCAGAGCTTGTGGCGGCCATCTCGGATTTCCGATCGGCTCGAAAAACACAAACTTGGTAGGGGGCATAGAGTTCGAACTTGCTTCCTGTGAAGTTTCGAGATATTCTGTAAAGCGGTTTCAGAGGAGAAGTCGAAAATGTGTCAGCCAATCAGAGCCTGTGGCGGCCATCTTGGATTTCCGATCGGCTCGAAAAACACAAACTTGGTAGAGGGCATTGAGTTCTTGCTTCCTGTTAAGTTTCGAGAAATTCTGTGAAGCAGTTTCAGAGGAGAAGTCGAAAATGTGTCAGCCAATCAGAGCCTTTGGCGGCCATCTTGGATTTCAGATCGGCTAAAAAAACACAAACTTGGTAGAGGGCATTAAGTACTTGCTTCCTGTGAATAATCGTGAAATTGTGTGCAGCGGTTTCAGAGAAGTCGAAAATGTGTCATCCAATCAGATCTTGTGGCGGCCATCTCGGATTTCCGATCGGCTCGAAAAACACAAACTTGGTAGAGGGCATTGAGTTCTTGCTTCCTGGGAAGTTTTGAGATATTCTGTGCAGCGGTTTCAGAGGAGAAGTCGAAAATGTATCAGCCAATCAGAGCCTTTGGCGGCCATCTTGGATTTCAGATCGGCTCAAAAAACACAAACTTGATAGAGGGCAATGAGTACTTGCTTCCTGTGATTTTTCGTGAAATTCTGTGCAGCGGTTGCAGAGGAGATGTTGAAATGTTAACAGTTTACGCCAGACGGACGACTGACGGACGGCGCGCTATGACAATAGCTCACTTGAGCTTCGCTCAGGTGAGCTAAAAATGAAATATTTTTAATAAATTTGATGTGTATTTTGTTTTGATCCCCTTTTATGTTTTAAAAGAGAAATCAATTTTGAAAAATAGATTTCGATTTAATCTTATTATAACCTTTCTGTTGCAAAGTTAAACAATTGTAGTTCGTTTATTAAATTTGTAACCTCTGGTTATTTCATCAAAATTCAAAAAAGTTTATTCCATTATATAAATAGAAGATCAGCAACACTTACTCTTTCACCACTTTATGACGAATTGTTAACGAATAGTGAATCCATCACCCTTTTTCGTTTTTCGTTTCTAGAACATTCCCATCCCACCTTTTGGTCAGAAAATTTGTATTAATGATATAAACCTTTGACGAGAGAGTCTGTAACTCTTGATGGGGAAATTTTGAAACAAATTTTCCTTTTTTCATTGATTTCTATCAAGAAATTACTCGTTTTTACCAAATGTTCGGCCTTTTAATGGATATAATTTCCAACCTCACATCAGAATTAATGTAGGCCAGTTAGTTGACATTTCGAATAAAAATTTATTTCAAATTTTGCATTTTGAAATATTACATTTTATCAGAGCAGATGTTACGTCTTATATACTTGCAGCTCCTCAGGGGTTTTTATGGTTCTAATAGATATGACAAGGAGATATTAAAACGTTTTTAACTCCATCGTATCATCGCAAAATTTCCGTAAATAACGTGATAGTCTCTCACAGATAAAACCTTGCTTAAGTATAGTTTTGCTCTACATTTAACGTAGCTCGCGGGGAAGCTTTCATTACAATCAAATGTGTACGCAGGTTTCACCCTCGAATTTTTTATGTGCACATCTACGCTATGACGTCATAAACCTTACTTGATCGTAACGTCACGCTACGTTGCGCGACATTTATCGATAGGGCGCAAATTATGGCGTATTTTTTTCAATACTTTTATAACAAGGTACAATGAATTTAATTCCAAATTTCTATAGGATCTGATGAAGGCTTTACTTTTGATCACGCTTTCTCTCGCTCTCCTTGTTGCTTGTTTCTGTGCACAATTTGGCGTGTCCGACAGAAAAGGAGGACGGGCTGAGAATCTAAAGATGAAATATTGAAGCTGTATCAATTAAAGTTTAAAGATTTTGAAAAGGTTAAACTTCAAGGACTGTGAGACTAGGTCAAAGGTCCAGGTTTTCATTGAAAGATCATGTCAGAAGGGATTTCGGTGAGAAATGTATAACTCATATCCCTTCAATAAATTAAATGAAGATGTAAGTTTTGAAAGAACGTCAAGGTCAAGGTCACTAGTTCAAAGATGGGACAAAAAATATTAGCACGCAGGGTCCATTCCGTATTTGTTTATCTCCATGTACGGTTCCTTCTCAATGCTCCTTATATTTTTTTCTCCCGCTGTTGACTAAAACATATATGTATATTCTATTTCAAGGTCATATTGATGCGTTAGATTTGTCTCAGTATGGTCTGTTTTATAAGCTAATCCAATCAGTTTTCATTCAGCAGCATATAAGGGGGGGGGCGGGGCGGACAGGGGGTACCTATCTCCCCCTCCCACCCCTTACATCCCCTCCCGCTCCCTCCCCTCCTTTTCACCCTTCCCTTACCTCCACCCTCCACCCCCCCCTCCCCCAGCACCCTTCCCCCTCTCTCCCTCTCTCCCTTCCCTGTCAATCCCCTCATATAATGTAACAGCATCCCCAAAAAAGTTGAAGCACAAAAAACCAAAGATTTTTACAAGTAGATTATACTCCGGAGTCAAGGTCACATTGTTAAAGATTTTGGATCCACGCAAGGTCTTGCCATAGAGACTACATATGTGCAAGTTGTTTGTTTGGATTTTTTTTTTGTAATCGGAAAAAAGATACCGTACTGCCTTCTTGAGGAATTCCTGAACTCGGAGATTGAAATGGAAATTTCATTTTGATAATATATCTAAAGACAATCGAGGCGACTGAACGTAATAATTTTAAAACGAGCGTGAAATGAAAATCACAATGTATATTTTACATGGCCCGCCCCTCCCCAACCCTTTTCCGATATCCTAAAGTACACGTACATATAAACATGAGGGTATTTTTATTGTATACCCCGCCAAAACATATCGGATTAAATACCGGTAGTAATGAGCATGTCCGTCCGTCTGTTCCATCTGATGTTTTCAAATATTTGAAGAAAAAATGTCATGTACGGAGAATAAATTTAAGATAAATTCAGATAAAAATAAATTAAGAAATAAGGTCTAGCCCGAATACGGCCCATGTTATTGTTGCTTAATTATCTAAAAAAAATGAAATTTGGTTTCTGGATGTTTTAAAGACGACCGTTACAGAGAATCAAATATTCTGCATACTCCTTGACGTCATGTTGACACATGCGATCTGAACACGCTGTGACTTTGACGTTGCGAGTAAAATTGACGCCGAAGACACGCAAAACAAATGTCCAATCTTAAATTGCAAAAAATCTGCCGAGAAGACCTATCGGTGTTTTTATATATTCAGCTCATTCTCTACTTTTACGTGTAAGAGGGGCTTTAAGGATCTCCACAACTTAATGGAGAAAGTGGAAATGAAGCAAGCCGTGTTTTGCCTTTTGAATGAGTGCGCATTTTTGAATAATAAGTTGCAAAATGGCGATAAAAATAGCAAATTTCCCCCAAGATACATAATAATCAGCAGAAATACAATACTCAGCATGGCAACAATATTTTCGATCTCCCTTTTCACCCTCCTTGGTAAATTTTCTAGATTAAAATTATTTTAGTTCAGAAAACGTATATTTCCGAATTAGAACGTCAATGCCGTCTTTGAGGCTTAAAATTTCGAAACACTTCGTGGAATAATTACATGAAAATTACATCAAAGATTGATCAAATCTTAAATTTCATGTAGACAAATTTTCAGGCTATGTCTTCTCGCAAAGTTTTTCGTGCCGTAACGCCGCAATGTACCTTAAATAATCGTATAACATAGTGGTCAAATCTCAGGAGTGATTGCCTTCGGTTTTTGGTTTTCTGAATATCGATTCTGTGCTGTATATAGGGATACGGTCATTATCCATGTTTGCCAACTCAACTCCTCCACCCCATTCAAATAAATATCAAAAACTCATATCGTGCAAACGTCTTCAAATTGAATAGCATCGTTTAAGAACAGATAAATTGGCAACATTGACCAGACAAACTGAGGTTGGGGAATCAACTCAGCGAAGCTAATTTCTACATTCCAAAAGGTCAAGGACAAAAAAGTCAAACGTCATTCATTCTGTGCGACAAACAACACAGTCACGTACAATATCTCACAAATTCTCTTGTGTCAGTAGTTAATTTTAGTTATACGTCCACTTATGATAATGACTGGAAAAATCATATTTGCTTTTGCGTTCTCCTTAGCATACTGGTGGTTATGAACATCGACGGCAGGTGTGGCTAGCCAACAGGGGATGCTTACTCCTCCCGGGCACCTGGTCTCACCTCTAGCTTGCCGGGGGTCCGTCGATGTTCAATTTCGTGTTCTATTGTGAGTGCTGTTGAGATAATCGTCAGGATCTTCTTTACATGTAACTCATTTGTGTCACACCAATGCCCTTTGCCGCGTTGAGCTCGTAAAAAAGTTCCCCGCGAGGGGTTGGACAGAAAGTGTATTCAATGTTTTCCCTGACATGGTCGCCATGACACTTTCTATATAGATATAACATCAGACAGTGCATGCATGAATTATCGATGCATGTATTTTATATATTGTTTTCATTTTCGTGCACGAACATCGACGGCGGGTGCGGCTAGCCAACAGGGGATGCTTACTCCTCCCGGGCACCTGGTCCCACCTCTAGGTTGGTGGGGATCCGTCGATGTTTAATTTGGTGCTCTATTGTGTGTGCTGTTGAGATTATCACCAGGATATTCTTTAACTCATTTATACTACGATGGCATACTTCTGCCTCCTATATGCAAGATACTTTTCTTTAGAATATGTCAACATGCGACTTACTCATGTCAACATGCAACTTAATTATGTCAACATACAACTTAATTATGTCAACATGCAACTTATTCATATCATCATGCAACTTAATTATGTCAGCATGCAACTTATTTTGTCAACATGCATCGTATTTATCTTGCATATCAACATAATTATCTTGCATGTTGGCATAAATAAGTCGGATGACTACGTAATCTATAGAAAATATCTCGCATGTAGGAGGCAGAAGTATACCACCGATATCTACCTCAAATATCTGAGGAGGGGTAGAATTTCTTCAAAATATCAAACATTAGGTAAATCTAAGACTGATTGAAGTAAAAATACAAATCACAATCTCTCTCAAAATTTTAACTACGATTGTCTCGATTGAAACTGAACGTCGTGAGAGAGCGTTATGGAGCGAAGTAAACGCAATGGAACGTAGCAGAGCAGACCTTGACAAAACACAACAGATCGTAATGTCGTAGAAGATCTTTGTGAACGTAACCCCCGCACGGTCTGCGGCGTTTCGACACGTTTCTTCACGATTCAGTCCATGATCTGCAAGATGCGTTGCGATGGCGATATTGTTAGGATGAATTTTTTATTAGGACAACCTGTTTTTGTTGGATTTCAAGACTTTTTAGTATCCTCAACAATTTCTAGCTTCTGAGGAAGCCTAAAAGAGAAGTCTTCGAGCGAGTTGATTATATACACGTAATGAAAGAATTGCTAAAAAACAACGTTTCTTTCGTTTTTCGATATGAAATCACCATATGTAAAGTTTATTCTTGTTTCGGACATTGCAAGTGGTATTGAGAATATTTTAGTTCATTTCTAATCAAAATATGTAAAATCGCTGTAATTATTATCACATAGTAGTTCTATATCGTAACAGATCGCAACAAAACTTCATTGGCGTAGGAAACAGTCATAGAGCGTTACGAAGCGTAATAGGTCATCGTGGTAACCGTACAGGAACGTAACGAAGCTTGAGAGAATGGGATGGAAATAGTGACAGATCTTATAGACAATCGTAACAAATCGCTAGGGTGCGTAACAAATCTTACTGTAAGCGTACTGGAGCGTCGGAGAGCGTGTGGTGACCAATTTTATATTTAGGGTCGTGGAGCTTCATGATTTTGCTCAATCAATGACATCGTATGGCATCGTGATTAAGTGTAAACCTAGCATTAGCTAAGGATCCCTCAAATGATTTGAGGAAATTTTAATACAAGATGATTCTGAAGAAAAAAAAACCACTCAGCTGAAGGAATCCTGAAGTAGATTTCAGGTTTACTTTTTATCCGAATTTCAGTATCATCACAATGCGATAAGCTTTTTTAATGCATAGACGGTACAGAGTTTACAAACCGATATGAGGTGTTTAAGTTGCGATATTTATGGAAGGTTAATCAATTTCGTGGCAGTATATAACGGAGTACATAATACTTTATATGTCCATTTCATTAATATCAAATAGTTAATAATGGTCTACATCTGCAAATAACTTTCAAAAGACAATCATAGCATACAATGTAGAATATTAATCAAATTGCTGTATGTGGAATTCTGTAGCAATAACATCTTGATGAAAACTATGGTGGCATATTTCTGCCATCACATAATTTGTTGTCAACATAACTTATCGCGTCTAATCACGATAGCTACATGTATCTCGACTATGTAACAATTTTCGCGTTATGTCGACGTAAAACACTTTTATCTCGTCTAGGCAAGGTAACTTATCATGATAAGCCACGATACGAATCTGAAAACAGATCCTCTGTAAACCATTTGAAATCAATAAAGAAGTGAATAAATGTTATATTTTATCCATTATAGTTTTAACGCGATTAAATTTGACAGCATACCTTAAAATGGCCAGAAATATGATAATTCCCAGCAAAACAATAAGTAATGCTCCAAGTACGCCTCCTGTTATTGCTGTAGCTAAGTAACCATTATCTTCTTGGGTCTCTGAAACAAATTGGAATAAATTAATAATATTTTCTCTTTTATCATTTTCAAACCAAAATACACTGTTTATTTCTTTCACAAAATATCGCAATCAGGCTTCCGTGCACACGAATAATTTAATTTCATTGCTAATCGACATTACCTGTATCACATCGGATATTTGACCAACCGCTCTCACATCCGAGATGACAGATTCCATAAACGTTATCACATACGTTGTTTTTACATCTTCCGCATTTATGTGAACAATTTACTCCAAAAGTATCATTTCTACATTCTTGAAAGAGAAGATGGGATGAGTTTTTGTTTATATTTATGGAAATTGGTTACGATGAAAAATATACATAAGAGAACATGAGACAATGTGAGTGTGATTTCAGTTATGTTAGGAAAGTCGCCAGCTTATTTTTTTAAACAAGGTTGCTTCAATTTAAATGTGTGTAAATCATCTCGAAACATTTACATGGAAGAAAAGCGGAAATCTCCAGCAAAAGACGGTTGCAACACAAAAAAGTACAGTGTAAACATGGCAGAAAGAGATTAAGCGCAACGAGGATCACAAAAGACTTCACATAGACCAACGATACTAATAGACAATCGATAACGACTAAGGACAGCAATCTGCAAGGTAAGCAGAAAATGGTATAATAATCCGGATAACGCGTCCACAACTCTCCAAACAACCGTCTCAAAGACATCGTAATTGTAGTCTCCCCTCTGAAAGATTACCAAACAAGACAGAATTATGAAAGTACACTCAGATAAATATGTGAACGGATTGTGCCCCACTCCTTGCCGACATTTTCCTTTACTTGTACGAAGCTGAATTCATTCAATCTTTGGTCTCTGAAGGAAAAAGATACTAAGCTTCTGACTTCAACTTCACTTACAGATACTTAGACGATGTGTTGTCCATCAATAATCCAAATTTCGCCGATTACCTGAGCAGCATCTATCCTTCGGAGCTTGAAGTCAAAGAAACTACAGAGAAAAATAATTCAGCATCCTATTTGGACATAATGTTGTCCTACGGCACTGATGGTCACATGAACACCTAAATATATGACAAACGTGACGACTTCAATTTCAGCATTACAAACTTTTCTTTTCTGAGTAGCAACATTCCTTCATCGCCGGCTTATTGTGTTTTTATATCTCAGCTGATACGCTATGCCAGAGCAAGTACCAAATATACGGATTTTGTTCTGAGAGCTAGGCGTCTTTCAGATAAGCTTCTCATCAGGGATATGTTTGTGACCGACTAACATCTTCACTGAGGAAGTTCTACGGTCGATATGGGGAACTCGTCATACACTATGATGTCCCACTCTCCAGAATGGTGGATGATATTCTGTCATTGACCATTTGAACCATCCAACCAAAGATTGTACTCTGTCTTCCGAAATGGAAGCTACCGGATGTGACAGTACTACCGAATTGAAGCGGCGGGTGTTGCATGCAAGCAAGAGATGCTTACCCTTCCTGGGCACCTGGTCTCACTCTCATATCGGGAGTCCGCTTCTTTTCACGTGGTTTTTGTTTGATTGCTTTGATTTTTGTTTTATGTAAACGTCTTCAAATTGAATAGCATCATTTAAGAACAGAAAAATTGGCAACGTGGACTAGACATGCACGTTTCGAGTACTTAACCCTCATCAGTGATCCTGATTTTGTATGCCTTCGGTTTCTGATTTTCTGAATTATCAATTTTGTGCTGTATACAGGAATATGGTCATTATCCATATTTGTCATCATAGATACAGGACACATGTAGCCAAGTTCGATCAATTTCGGTTGATCGTTTCTTCAACGCATTCTAAATTTCTGGTATCAAAATTTCTTGAAATTTCTAAAAAGTGGGTTCTGTAGCATCATATCCCACCAATCCTGCTACGTCTTTCGGTACACTTTTTCGACATAGAAACTTTCATACTTTTTTGGCATATTACATTTTTTAGATTTAGGATCACTGATGAGGGTTAAGTACCCGAAACGTGCATGTCTGGTCCACGTTGCCAATTTATCTGTTCTTAAATGATGCTATTCAATTTGAAGACGTTTACATCATTCAGTCCCGTCGTCACAGTAAATCAGAATGCAATAACGAAGAATTTGCTAAGAGATTTATAATACTTGACATTACTTGACTATAAAAAAAGTAAAACCTTTAAAGCGATTGTGATGATTTTTATAATGAAAGAGTTTTAGAATAGAACCATTTACAAACTCCTAATTATTAATCCCATTATGACTGATGCGCCCCTCCCGATTACATATTTCATCCTCATTGTCGGTTAAATTTTGTTTTTTTTATAGATTGTTATTATATTTTGAGATTTTGAGGGGTTTTTTTTTATACAAATTCATTATGAACTTTGGTTCTTGATTTTGATTGCTAACAGATTTGTGTATTAAAACATGTTATTTCCTTTAGAATATAATATGATGGAAAACACCGGCAACACTTCGCAAAATGGCTTTAGCCACATCTCATGTATTGATTAGGTTTTGGGATTGTGATATATTCTCAACAAAATGTGGAGCGGCTCACCCCCAAGTTGCAGCTTGAAATATAGAAAACATCACTTGGTATGACTAAACTATCTTATATCTCTTGAATAAGACTTGAGCGATTTGAAAGAAGTCACAATTGCAATTATATATAGATGAAACTGAAAGGTATATTGACTTACTTGAATCACATCCTGTTCCATTCCATCCTGGGCTGCAACCATTTGAACATTTCCCACTTGTTTTGTTACATGAATCTTCTCTGCAGTTCTCAGGGCAGATCTGTGTACATTTTGAACCATAAAATCCCTTGGTACATCCATGAACACATTCTCCACTTAAATACTCGCATGATTTATCACCAGCACAATTTGAAGGACAAACTTGATCACATCTACCAGATCTGCCGTAATATGTTGGCCTGCATCGGGGGGAAAGGCAGGTCCCGTTAGACTTTGAACATGATTCATTTCCCCCACATCCCGGGCATGATTCACCACAGATACGACCGTAAAATCCTTCATTGCAAATATAGCATAACGTAATATTATCACAAGTTCTGCAACCAACAGGGCAATTGAAATCACAAAAATGTCCGTACTTGCCGTATGGACAATGATTACATTTGCCCGTTGAAAAATCACACGACCGATCATCGCCGCAGTTGTATGAGCATGGATACGTGCAGTACCGACCATAAAATCCAACTTTGCATGATTGAACCAAACATGTGCCGTAAGATCTATTGCACGATCCAGTCCCACCACAATTAGAACAATTTAATGAACAGGATTTACCGTACCATCCACTTGTACAGGTAGAACAATTCTGTGAAGATGAACAGGATATACAATTTGATTGACATCTTTGGTTACATAAGGGCCCGTAATAATTATTATTACACTGCTGACACAGTCCAGTGTTGAAGTTACATTCATTATTATAACAATTTGTAACGAGGCAACTGTCTGAGCATTTCTGGCCATAATATCCCGCCACACATGACTGCGATACACAGACTCCATTTTCTTTGCTGCATCCTTGTTCACCACCACAATTCTGACACGAACTCTGACATCGTTTGCCATACCATCCGGTGTTGCAGTACGAGCATAAACTGTTTACACAATTTATGACTGAAGAGGAGATTTAAAAGGGATCATTATTTTAAGTTTTCAATAATTTAAATAAGAGAAATACACTTTGATCTTTTATTGATGATTTGTTCAAATGAGTTAAAGAAGATCCTGACGACAATCGAATAACTTCACTTGATTGATTGCATGCATGGACTTTCTCATTCCTGCAACGTACGGACTGTTTTGCGTATGCCCTATGTTTTTATATCCATATACATTATTCATCTGTGTGTTGCCTCTGTATTTTGTTGTCTTGTTTATGTGCTCATTTTGCAGTGAGGAGGCTTATGTACGCAGTAATTGTGCGGATATGTGGTAGGGGCTTTAGCATGTAATCCCGATAACTAACTTATTTCCTACAAACTTGGAACATGGTTGTCCTTATTTCCTACAAACTTGGAACATGGTTGTCCTAAGTCGACACCGATTGCAAATTGGAATCGTTGGTTTAGGTCAATCATTTGACGACAGTTTGTCTGCCCAAACCCTTTGTTCGAAATTATACCTAGGCGTGACGATACAGGGACATACATGGTCGAAACTGCACTTGTATTATCAGACCTTTATTATGCCCGAATGGGTGTCAAGGTCAAAACTTCCCCTACAAAATACATATTTAATCAGAGATGTTGAGCTAAGAATTCATAATAATGATACTGTATTCATAGTCCAAGTCAGTCACCAAAAGTTGAAGTATGGCACAATATTCAAAGTGTGACAAAGGTTCATAATTTCATTAGTAAAGGTTGTAGGAGGAGAAATCTTTATTGCATTGATTTCTTTGCACTAGTAAAGTATTGTAAGTTCATGTATAAAATTAAGAAAACCATTCAGAAATCAAACTAGAATGCGCAACTGCATTAAATTTTGTTTGTAGAAGTGCTGATGAGGATTGTGTATCAAAACACGTGTCTGGTGCATAAGAAGGAAAACGAGTTGGATCTTTTCAATTTCCAAATGTATGTGTTTTCCACACAGAAAAGTGCTATAATGTGTACATGTAAAGAGGCAAATCTGAATACAAATGAAAGTGATCGCAATAGCTGTATATAGATTACAATGGTTAGACCTATAAATAGCTAGCAGCGAGACCAGTTGCTCAAGAAGAGTAAGCATTTACTGACTTTAGGTTTTATCAACTGCTGTCAAGTTTCAAGCAAGTCAAACTGAAGTTGGAACACTTATCAATACCTTCTTGATGGCTTTTGAGATTTTGTTTACCACTAGACTTGCCTTTTTGAAGGACTTTGACAAACTGCTTTGTCCTTTATGTATTTTAAAATACGATACACATCACACATTTATTACCTGAACAGTATATTTATAGAATAATTAAAAACTACCTATTTTTCCATAGCTGTTAGCCTATAATTAACATCGTAGAAGTACCCACAAGATATTCAGTATCAAAGTCGAAAAGGTAAGGCGAAGTCATTAGAATTTCCATTGGAGCAGTAGCAATTTCCAGTGGAGCAGTAGCAATGAAAAATCAAACATAGGAAACAAAGGAGGGGATCTCCAACAGGACCAGGTTGCAGCAAGGAGCAGACACTGTGGTAATCCTGATTATGTGGACACAACCTTCCCACTTTTCCGATTACCAAGAGGTCTCGAAGACTGCACAATTGCAGTGTGAAATAACCTCCTCACTATAAGATGAACATACAAATAGAAGACAGGACGTTGGGAACCAAGAAACACACAGATATGGATATGATATAAACACACATAAAATTGATATCAAAACCGAAGGCATACGAAATACGTGCTCATGCATGTGATCATCCGAGGAGTCGGACTGAAATTCAGAAGGAACAGGTGGTCAGGGCCCC
The DNA here is from genome assembly GCA_033119305.1 of Pinctada imbricata. NCBI lineage: Eukaryota > Metazoa > Mollusca > Bivalvia > Pterioida > Pteriidae > Pinctada > Pinctada imbricata. The sequence continues at coordinate 56,915,765 of VSWD01000010.1, read as the reverse complement.
AACCTCTTCTCTAAAGAGGCTTGGACAGAGTCCGTCATGTAGTCCTGTCGTCACAGCCAGTCAGAGTGCAATTCTTACGAATGCGCTGGTACAAGGCTGTAGATTTGTCCAGTACCAAGACAAGTGTCTGTCTGGTGACAGAAGGATCATATCAACGATATTTAAGGCGTTTGGTAATGTTAACACAATTTTGATTGTAATTCTGTTTACCTTTGATCCTTCTCATTTTGTTAATTATGTCACAATAGAATTCAGGTTGTGAAATACCCTGTTGCTTGAATGGCTTCAAATTTCAAGTTGAACATAATTTTTGTAAAATTTCCAGAAAGTCTTTACTAGTTTGTGAAAGCAAAAACCTTGACCTAAAAGTTTCTTTGTAACTTGTATTTTTTTACTATACAAATCTAAACCATCAGTATATGATCTAGTATACCGGATGAGTTGTGAAATGTAAATACCGTATGACGGTAATCTCGTTACATCACCATCAAGCCATGACAAATTTACTATGTTGAATCCAATAGGCTTGTTCGCGAATCGAAAAGTGACGTTACGAATAATTTTTGGATGGTAAAAGAAGCGCGTCTAAACTTACCAAAACAATATATCTGATATGTTGCATATAATTAAAAATATCCGACTATTGATTAGATTTATTACTATCTATACGTGTTTTCTGAACGTAAAATGTGCTATTATGAACTTTTCCACATATTTAAACACTTACTTGTAAAATTAAAACTAGCTTTTCACTTATATTAAATTGTACAAATTATAGTATTTTTTCTTCATTTATGTCAGCCAAATGCACAACTTTTTGTAAAGTAACATCCCATTTGACAAATTGTTGTTTTGACAAGTACATGTGTACATGTCAATAAACCGTGCAGGGTATGTAGGTGTCGATCGTATATTCAATACCTGAAAGGTGTGAAACTCATTATCTAGATCGTGATATCGGCAAGCGGTGGGGAAATAAGAATATCTTTAATAATAAATCTAATTTAAATATTCAATTTTAATCGAAAAGACTGTATCTATAATTTAATTAAATGTGACTAATTGTAATCTGCCTGCTATCCGTATGTACAACGGTTCTCTTTGCACCTACTTTGCATACAAGTTTAATCGGGAATGAGTTTTCTTTTAGGTATGATCTTTCTTTCTCTGCTTTTAACTTTAGATACATAATTTCCTCCATCCAATAATATATTGATGAATTAAGAATTTTATTAAAAGAATTTAGCAAAAAAAAAGTAGAGCTCACGTAAAAAAGTCGGGGTATCTAACAGAAAGGGTAATCAAAGGGTTTTTTAAAGGGAAGGAAAGAAAAAAGATCGTGCCTAACGGAAATAAGGATATGAACTCGGGGGGAAAATGAATGGAAAATAACAACGTTTTCACGTTTTTGGATGTAGCGGCTCATTTGGACGACGGAGGGGGGGGGGGCTCCTCTAACGTCCAAATAAATGTAAGTGGGTGGGTTTAGGTAAGGTTTTTCTGACTATTTAATTCTAAACACATAATTATGGTTTACGATTTTTTAAACATTGCTGATTAATCATCTCAGAAAAGAAATATTCATCTCCTTTAGAATAAGTGAAAATGTACGTTGGATCACTTTTATCTCTAAAGAACATGTTTAAATTAAAGTTCATAATTGATTCCAACCCGACCCCTTTATCCACCCAATTTCTTTTCTCATATCGTTGTACATCATTGTTTATGAATATTACAATAAACTAATGTCCAAATTATATATATCAATTGATCCAAAATGATGAAAAATTAAGACACACTTTTCCTCAGGCATCTTTAATTAAAACATGCTGCATGATCAACAAAGCCGGGCCACCTCACCCACGCTTTTCTTTTCTTGATGACCACTATTGAGTTTACATCAACTTGATTGGTTAGTTTTATTGATCAAGTTAATTAATTATTTTCTCTCCCTTAATTTTGATTGACAGCTGAAATTTCGGTATCTCATTGGCATAAAAAAGATTACCTGTCCATATGTCTTTGATGCCAACGCTCTCAATTGTTGAATACGCGTCGCGGATGTAAGCCTACGTAATCCAGGTAAGCAATTTCTTAATGACCGGGTGATTAATAAAACAAAACGAGACGAATATTGAAGCTACATTTTGTACATTTAGATCTGAACATGCCGAACAATAATTATTTTTGTTAAATCATAAACATCCCTCCCGCTTTGAGCACCCTGTACAGTCATGCAGTGCCGATATACCCCATTTTATTTCCTTAAACGTTTTGGTCATTTACTAAATAATGAAATAAAAGAATTATATTTACACAGAAACTAATAAAATACTACAAACAGCCGCTGTCCCACACGAAATCAGACGACTCTTAAGTATACACGTAATTTACCTGCTTCTAAATTAATCTGAAGAATGCAATTTTTGTGTTAATCTGTCTGTATAATTAATTTTGAGCGTTTAAGAACCCCATAAATGCAAATATTAATTATCTCAATTATCGCATTGCTAATGAAAACAGCAATGAGGGTGTTAACACCATGAAAATCTAATTATCTTTTGCCATCCAATTAGTCATGTGATCAATCCGTGACGTCACGGCGAACAAGCCAATATCATCTTGTTTGTCATATTCACTTGTATGAATCTCTTCCTGAACTATTTTGATATTTAGGTCCAAAAATATTGTTTCTGTGTTTGTAACATTTGCCTTGTTTAGAGTCACCTTTTGTGACAAATAATAAATTTGCACTTAAAAAAAAAGCCTTGTCGATAGTAATCATATAATCCAGGTACCTAGAAGTACATGTATCAATGAAACATTTCAAACATCATTGTATTTTTTTTTCTTTTGAAGATTTTGGGTAAATTCTTTTTGATAGGTGTATTAAAATAAATCTGCAACAAGAGGTGCACCTTTAGTACCCATAGGAATTCCTACAACCTGCCTGTAGAGTGTCTCACCAAATCTTACATAAAAGAGGAAGGACAAGGCAATACAAAGGAACATGTAACCACATGTCCATGATTTGTATTCTGTGGTGGAATAAACACTTTTTATGAAATGAGACCAAGTACCCGGGGAGAGTAAGCGTTTTCTGTACGCACGCAATACCTGTCGCAGCAGTTTCGATGTAAGTTTCGTTGTTCGTATTGATGTATATATCAGGTAAAGGTGTAATGACAAATATGGATAATGACCATATCCCTGTATACAGCACAAAATCGATAATTCAGAAACCGAAGGCATACAAAATCAGTATAAAACAGGAACCAAAGCAAACATTCAAAAACCTCCACCATATTAAAAGAAGCGAACTCCCGATATGGAAGTGAGACCAGGTGCCCAGGAAGAGTAAGAATCTCCTGCTTGCATGTATTAAACGTTTTCAAATTCAATAGCATCATTTAAGAACAGATGAATTTGCTGGATGGACAAGACATGCACGTTTCGGATACTTAGCCCTCGTGATTCTTAATCTAAACAATGTAATATGGCCAAAGAGAGTGAAAATTATGATGTCCAAAAATGTACCGAAATACGTAGAAGGATGGGTGGGATATGATGCTACAGGACCCCGGTTTGGAATTTCAATAAATTTGGTAACAGAAATATCGAATGCGTTGAAGAGACCGAAGATTAACCGAAGTTGATCGAACTTGGCTACATGTGCCCTCGGGGACTTCTTATCCACAAGCAGTGACACTCACCACGTAGTTCAAATGTTAAATGTCTTCAAATTCAAATTCAATTGCATCATTTAAGAACAGATGAATTTGCAGGATGGACCAGACAAGCACGTTTAGGGTACTCTACCCTCGTCAGTGATCCTAAATCTAAATAATGTAATATTGCCAAAGAGAGTTAAAATTATGATGTCCAAAAATGTACCGAATGACGTAGAAGGTTGGGTGGGATATGATGCTACAGGACCCACGTTTCAGAATTTCAAGAAATTTGATAACAGAAATTTCGAATGCGTTGAAGAGACCGACGATCAACCGAAGTTGATCGAAGTTGGTTACATATGCCCTCGGGGACTCCTGATCCAAGAAGTTCAAATGTTAAACGTCTTCAAATTCAAATTCAATAGCATCATTTAAGAACAGATGAATTTGCAGGATGAACCAGACATGCACGTTTCGGGTACTTGTCCCTCGTCAGTGATCCTTAATCTTCAACACCCGCCGCTTCAATTCGGTAGAACTGTCACATCCGGTTACTTCAATTTCGGAAGACATAGAGTACAATCTTTAGTTCGATGGTCCAAATGGTCTATGACAGAATATCATCCACCATTCTGGAGAGTGGGACATCATAGTGTGTGACGAGTTCCCCATATCGACCGTAGAACTTCCTCAGTGACATTGTTAGTCGGTCACAGACATATCACTGACTGAGAAGCTTATCTGAAAGACGCATTCAGAACAAAATCCGTATATTTGGTACTTGCTCTGGCATAGCGTACCAACTGAGATATTAACACGCCATAAGCAGGCGATGAAGGGATGTTGCTACTCAGACAAGGAAAGTTTGTAATGCTGTAATTGAAGTCTTCATGTTTGTCATAGAGTCAGGTGTTCATGTGACCATCAGTGTCGTGGGACAACATTAGGGTTTTGGGGGTTTTGCTGTGGGTGCTACAACCTGGTGTTGTTGGAGATCCCCTCCTTTGTTTTATATCTACACTTATTTCGTGTTGCAGTGTGGAGTTGGTTATACCATTTCCCGCGACCCGATGTTTGAGGTATTTTAATTCCATTACGTTCTCTAACTTGACTAATTTGTAGTGTCTTCTACGCAGGATCACAATTCACCTTTCTCCGATCATTTCATCATGGCATTTTTAAGGTCGCCTCGTATCAAATTAACTCCTTTGAGATTACCCTCTATTACTACAGTCACTTTCCCATCATCAACATTTAACAGTAAGAAACTTTTTTCCTCACCAAAGGTACCTCTATCACCTCTAAAATTAAAACCCCGTAGACGTATTGCACCCACTTCTCCATCTGCAGGCTCTACATTTAACAACAAACATAGTGGGTTCTCAACAATTTGCAGGTGCAATGGGAAAAGATGCGGTATGTGTCCGCTCATCAATTGCAATTCCACAACAATTAAATCTAGTGTTTATGGGCAGACCTTTAAAATCGAGATTGATAAGGACATTGCGCGGCTGCGTTAAGGTGCTCCACGCTGACGTCGCGCTGAAAATATTCCATTTTTACGGTGCCTGGCATTCAACCCTCAATTACAGCTTAAACGTTCTTTCTTTAGTTCAAAGCTGTATTTGTTTAATATCTGGTAGGTGTCTGGTAGCTAAGAAAAAAAATCACCAGGGGGATTTCCCTGTGTCACGTGACAGCCCTAAATATAACTCTACAGTGTTGTCTCGGTTTTAAATTGAATTTTGCAAGTGGTAAATAAGGAAAAAATAATAGAAATGTTATATCGTTTTCTTCAGTAAATCCTGTAGATTTAGAAATGTGCTGGGCATTGTGACACTTAAAACGATTAAGAGGAGAAAATATACCGAGAAGGAAAACAAGTGGTAAAAACACTGCAAAACTCGACTTTACATCCACATTTTACACAACTAGTAAAATTTCTATTAAATGCGCAGCAAAATCTTGGTAAATTGAAGTGTCCTCTATAGATTCTGTATTAAAATATCGAAATCGTAAAAGGGTAGTCACCTGCAAATTACATTTTTTTACAACTACCCTATATCAGTCTATTTTCAGATGGGACCTAAACGCACGGGTGATCTGGATTACGTCATAGAAATTTAGCGGGAAAGCATCAGTAAACATGCAACATATACGTGTGTACAACATAATAACACGGGTTTTTAATATCTGATACAATGTAAAGTGGGTTTTTTTTATTTTAGTATTATTTTTACAACGATGAGAATGTAATATACATATATTAAGATGGCAGGCCCGGCCGGGGGGGAGGACTGACCCGGGAGGGTAAACCTCGTCCGTGCATCCGCTTTTAGTTTCAAGTTAAAACATTAAATATTTTCTTTGTGGGAAAGTTTGTGGTAGGGAATAACTCTGGTAATAAAGGTTGCCGCTAGACAATAAAACTTCTGCTGATCAAATATTGAAATCTATGTATCAATGCAATATTTCCTCGTACTGAATCCAACCCGGCGGACTATTGAGACCGCGATACTGACCGTCTTCTAATTTTGTATTTAACAAAATTGATTGTAAACTTGTTACAGTGCTTTCGTGAGCAGAGCTCTATCGGAGACAAAATAATCATAATAAAAAAATGTATATAACTTGAATAAATAAGAGAGAGAGAGGGGGGGGGGGGGTGGTTCTTTACCGGCTAGGCTAATCTTGACTCAGTCTTATTATAACCCGCCCGATCTCTTGCTGATTACAATTTGTTTTATTACTTTTTTTATTTCTTTTTAGATTTAGTCTAGTACAAGTTGACCGTATCTGAAGTCTCGATATTGTACTGTTGTACCGGCTATGAACAAACAGTGCCCGCCGTATAGCCATTTATTGACACATGTATTTTAGCACCGTATTCGTAATGATATATATTATATATTTTTTAAAAAAATAATGCTTGAGAATAATTTGTATTAATGTGCATGAGCTGGCACCCTCGCCCCCCCCCCCCCCAAACCCCGGCAGCAACAACGTACAACTAAATGAATATAAAAATGAATAAGAAATAATTATTTTAAAGCCGGTAAATCAGTAAAACTCCATAAAATTGCTAAATATGGACAATATCGAACAAATAATCGAAATAAAAATTGTGCTCCTTTATGAGGATGACCATTATCAATTCCTTATATTGATTTACTAGTTGAAAATCAGCGTTAAAAGCGGTTTCTCATCCAAAGCTTCCCTTTAACCCTGAACTCAGACTGCGCATGCTTGACCTACAATGACCCGATGTGCAAAACTGTGGAAAACACGCATTCTTTCATTACTTCTCGTAAATAAGATACTGGGAACATTTAGAGTTGATGTAAGGAATAGAATGAAAGCTCAATAATATTGAAAATCGATCCAGTACAATTTATCCCTTGAAATATCCCTAACATACGACAACTGATCTGACGTCATTTATAACGTCACACAATGTTTTCGCGGAATTTTCTCTAACGTCATTGCGTGGAGCACCTTAACGTAGCTGCGTGATTGATCGTATCAAGACGTCATCTATATCATTACATGACACGCCAAGGGATGTGGCGCCCAATATGTAGGGGAAACAGGCCAGGCCTTAAAATCTCGTTTTTGAAGTCGTTCGTATCAGATAAGAAACTCGCGTCAGAAAAAAAACAAAGAAATTTCCTATATAATCACTTCGTTAAATACAATCATTCAATTTCGGATATAACAATTACTCCAGTTCAGTCATTCCAAAAACATAAAAATCAAAGTAAAACTGAAATTAAAAAACGCCGCTTACAAGCTGAACTTGCCTGGATAACCAAACTGCAAACTGCGTACCCCCTTGGTCTAAACGATCAGATTTATGGACAAGGAAACATTTCTTCGACCTCTTCAAATATTAATGTTTTTCAATCCGGAAGCATACGTCTCATGGTAAAAGGCGAAACAAAAAACTCAGAAAAAGAGCTAGAGTACATCGTACCCTCAAAGATCTACTGATCATTGCACGCAACGGCGGCAGACATGAACTACTACATGCTGTCTCTTCAGTTTCAGCAGTTCAATTAAAATCTATCTTGGATGAAGCACTGGTTGCATTCTTAAGAAACACTGATTGATTCAGGTTAAATATCATTGTTGCATTCGCACAAAATAAACTATATCCTTTTGTTAAAAACACCTCCCCTAAAAGACGATTCATAAAAATTCCATTTATTAACAAAGGATTTGATCTTCTGAACATCTCTAATATTTTTCGGGATCATCGCGTACAAAGTGCCATTCCTCAATATTTTGAAAATTAAGAACCTCCTCTTGTTTGTTACAAATATAAGAGACCTATTCGAAATTTCGTTTTTAACTACAACAAAGTTACACAAGATCCTAAAATACTTGAATCATGTCCTGCTTCTTGAGAATGTGCAACGTCTGCATATCTATATAAACCAGCTGGTCATATTATTACAGGTGAATTTTCAATTATCAAAGACAGGCAGCTCCGTGGTCTTCTTAAGAAAGGACCTAAGTATAGAATTCCATCAAAGATAGATTTTATTAAATGTTGCGAAGTGCTAAAGGAAGCTTTAGATAACTATACCAAACGATGGTGTAAATCGGAAGGAGTCGAATCGCATGCTCTGAATGACTGGAAAAACCTTATTTTGGACATTACCGATATTCGAATAGATACAGTCATATTTTAGCAGATCGGATATATCCCACTCCCCACCGAAAGGGTGGAATTCGAGTGGGGAATTTTAGCGTCTTCACTCAGTCAGTGCCAATCCACTCCCCACTCACCACGGTGTCACCCAGCTCACCTGTACAAGTGTTAAACAATCTCTTTGATCCTAACCGCGCACAGGTAACATCGCCAGTCTACTTTTGTTGTTCACCATCTTTGTTTATTGAATATTCCTGGCAGTGAATCGGATATAAAAGTTAAATGTTTTTCTAAGTTAGTATCAAAAGTTTTCAGAATGAACTAGGCCAAGAAAAAAAAAGAATTGGTTCTCAGTCCCCACCGCATACGCATTCGATTTTTTTTCAACAAAAAAAAAAACGTAAGAAAGTAATCGTAAATTCCGGAATTCGGCAAGGTACCAAATCGAAACACAGGTAAAAAAAATCCCGTTTTCCAGCTAATTACCGTCTGGCTTCACCTTTTCACCTGTCAATCATTGTGAGGGAGATAGTATGGATTGTTATTTTAACACTACCGTAGATACCCCTGTGTAGAATTTATGCAGCGATATTGATTTTTTTTAAACTAAAATATATAGTCCGAAGTAGGTGTATTCCATGTCGTGGCATTAAACGATTGATTTGACCAACACGTTTTAATGAGGCCTCGCTGAAATATCAAATTATAAAAATCATTTTGTTGGTTTCGTCTTCATTTTTTAATGACCGGTCGTTGGTAAAACTGTACGACTCAAAATTATCAAATGATGAGCTGATCAAACATTGATTTATCCTCTATAAATTACTGAACATGAAAAACTGAGGCTTGGCATAGAATTTTATGCCAATAAAAACGACCGTTTACTTCCCATCCGTACCATTCAGTCCCGATTCAAAGATTGAAAAGAAAAAGAACAGACATATCGTGGCCGATAAGTACAAAGCAGTGAAGCTTCCGGTACAGAGGACCCCCCCCCCCCCCTTCCCCAGATATAGATTGCCAAGAAATTTGCAGTCCCAAATAGCCAACATCTTCAAGAAAAGGGATGTCATCCGCGAAATTCCAACCCAGACTAGCAAAGACGTCGATCTGGTAAGACAGTTGGCATGGAGGGAGCCCTGACCCAGTGGTTTACGGAAACCGTATCAAGAGAAATCCCCCTATCAGTCCCTGTTCTGACAGAGAAGGCGACAGACCTGGTTGAACAGCTGAACGAGCCTAACTTCTTCACAACCAATGACCGACTAGAGGGACAGAAGTCCTGGGATAACATTGAATTCAAGAGAATTTACGGAATAAGGACGCCGATGACGGAGCAGGCACTACGTTGAAAACATAGCTAACGTAAAATATTGATTTTCTCTATGACATTCTTTTGTATTCTTGTGCCTGAGATTTAAATCTCTACTGGTGTCAGAACAGTTTCCGGACAGTAACAGTTTCCGGACAGTCGCCCTTTTCAAGTACTTTGAAGGAAATTATTTTCAAAATTTTCACAATTTTGAAGTTTTTAAATGCATAATTCAAATCACTTATCATATAAACAAAATTTTGCATCTAAGTTGCTTTATCACACCAGCTTTTTACCCCTTTCTGTCCCATTTAATATCGTGCACCGGGGAAAGTCGCCATACTAATTTAATCTACGTGATTTGAGAAGTTTCGGTTCTATTTTCAAAATTACTTTTACATAGTCATTTGTAGAAATGATTGAAGAAAGTAATATTAAAAAATCATCCAGTTTGGGCTTATATTGATCGAGATTGACAGATTTAAAATCAGGTGTCCGGAAACTGTTCCAGTGATTTGCAAAAAATGGCCAAAATATAGGGTCATAAAATCGGCCTAGAAACCATATTTCATGAGAGATTTAATATTTTCTTTCAACATGAGTATCTGTGGGAAGGGCATAGCATTATTTGAGAGAAATTTGAATCTTTTCCATTGATGAACGGAGGAGTTATCCCCGAAAAACCTTCAAAATCGTCCGGAAACTGTTCCTACACCAGTAACGTCCACTTTTGTCTTATCTAAATGTACATGTACTTGTGTATGCGTTCGTCCGTAAAATTGTCATTTCATTTCAAGTGGTCATTCATTGAATACAAATTGAAGTAATAAATCTGGGCAGAAAGTTCAAACATCAATTACACGCCTAGAAAACAAATTACCGGCATCAAAGATGTCAACAGATTCCAATTTGCAGTTGTTCTGAAAATGTTTAATGAAAAAAAAACTGCATGCCGCATGATTTGAAAAAATAAGGCCTGAGAACCAACTTTTTTTTGCTTGGCCTTATTCTTTTGCCTTTATTTTTTCGGATGAATTACAATGAACACCAGTAATCATGGTAATTGAGATTTGACATTTTTTTAATTTGACTTTTATTAAGATTATATGTGCGATGTTTCCTCTGTTTCCAATTGTCTTTTAAATGCTGATAAACTTTATTTAGTTTATTTTGGCCAGACGACTCAGATTTATTTTGGCAGACTGACAACTAAAATTTTCAAACTGAGAGTGTGCATGAATTTAAAACACCATATAAATGGTACTGGCACGACCGGTCAGCAAAATTGAAGTCAAAAAGGTTTTGTTCCCGTATTGGCTTTTGATGTGCAACACATGCATACACTAACAAGTTTTTAAAATGGAATCGGAATCGCACACTGTGAATTTTGCACAATAAAAGCAAAAATGTTATTTTTGTTTTGTTTTGTTTTTGTTTTTTTCATTTCTTTTCTCTCTCTTTGAAAATAACGATAATTGTTAGATAAGCCGGGAAATACAACAGTAATAAATCATGATGACAATTTTCTGCAAAAGAAAAAAAAATAAGGTGTGAACTTACGGATTCACGAAGAAGTCTACAGTGGTCATATTGGTCCTATTACCCCCCCCCCCCTTTTTTTCGTCTATTAGAAATATATCGGTGACGTGCTTACTCTGTTCAAATCACACCTGTTACCCACTCGGGCAGTTGACCTCGTTTTACCTGGCGGCATGTCAGTAGCATATCGGAGAGAAGCCCCGGTTACTTTATCCCTAACATGAAAGGAGAGGGATCAATTTCAAAGATGTGAAGATTATAAAAACTGCAAGGAATCATTCTGTGATAAATGTTGCGCTCATTAATTTTTATATGAAGCTCTTGTTAATAATATACGATCCTAGATATAAATTAATCATTAAAGAAAATTTTGTTACGTACATTCAAATAACTCACTCTTATATATGAAATAGAAATATTCTTTTTTCATACCCCAAACGAATGAAACGATGATTCTTTTTAATTTATTGACAGCTTATCTCTTTCCTGATTTTCCTCCGTCTCAATTCGGACGACCAATGATAATTACCTTTAAATAGAAAATATGTTCCCTCTCTCTTTCTCATATTTTTCATGTATTTTGTTTTTGGGGTAGGGTCACACTTAAAAAAAAATTTAACCTGTGATTGCAGTTCGTTAGATCGTCAATGAAGAAATACATACTTTGATTTTTTTTTGGGGGGGGGGGGACTCCAAATGTAACATTCGAGCGATTATGAAACTTGAGTCAGAAGCATATTTTGGAAGGGGAGGAGGCCAGAAGGGTCTCTTGGATTTTCCATCTCTCTATTTTTGGTTTGCTTAGAACAGCAGAAAACCAAGGGAGCCCGGAGATGGACCGGGGAGTTGGGAAATGATATGAAAATACGAGATCTATAAAAATGTGCGGTTATTCTATTTCTTTAAGTCATACAAATATGATCGTTGTTTCCAATATTCTCTTCTTTTTTCCTTGTGCAGATCGAATCATGTTACATGTATAATTTCCATTTAGCATTGTGTTATGGATTTGATACTAAAATATTTCCATTCGTCCTCCCGTCACTTTTCATCTACATGTACATGTAGATAGACTTCTCTAGTTACAGTTTTCGGCATTTGACAGATATGATATCCGCACTGTTTAAATATGGAATTACAAATGCAAAAGGAAGATGGTCATAAAAAGAATGCTATCATGCACGGATATACACGCAGACGGGGTAAGGACCGACCCCCCCCCCTTTACGCCCTCTCCCTACAACAATCACCATATTTATCTGTTGTCCGATTCATATTAAAAGGGAGTAACGACCAAATGAAAAGCAGAGATAAAGAAAGAAAGTTTTCTAAATCAATATTTACTGATATATCGGGAGGGGGGATTGATTTAAATCCATCATTAATTTTGGTACCATATCTTTAAAAAAGTATACTACCAGCAATGTGTGTTTTCGAAGAAAAAAAAGCTTTACAATAAATACGCAAAAATAAGATTTTTAACATACATGAATTTATTCCTTAAAAATGATCTTTAATCCCCCTTTCTTTCTATTCTATCTGTAGATAATACCCGGCGATGTTTTTACGCTCGGTGGATTCACACCTGGTAATGCGGTACCTTTTAGGTACTTTGCATATTTGATTTACAGGTGTGTTTACTTGTCAAATCACCTTTGTTAATTGGGTAATAACCGTACATGTATGAAAGCGTAGGCATAGAAAACTCCATAATCATACACATCAAAATCCAGCCAATTTTTTGACCGATAAAAAATTAATATATTTCTATAAACTCTTAAAGAATTATATAAAATTTATTAAAACAAGATTCTATACATTGCAATCGCTATTGAAGATGTATAATACAATGAATTGTCTTTGAACGAGTTACACTCTTAAAAGAAAGACAAGGTCGTCTATTTTTCCGTTATTAGAAAAGTGTTGGCCCTTCTGTTGGAAGCGGACATTCCCCTCGCACGGCAGAAATAATGAGTCATAGTTTCAATATATAGAGACTTCTATACATTCGAGATGAATTGTGAAAAATCCCGGCCAGTGAATTATGAAATATATCGGTCAGCGTATTGTTTCCGGATGTCTACTGGTCGCTGACAAGTTCCCGTTTAAGAAAATAAGACAAACGTACGTCCATAATTTATACAAAAGTCATATATTTTGAAAATTTCCATCGGTGATAAAAGAAAAACACATTCGAAAAAAAAAAACGGAGCAAACTATTGAAAAAAAAAATTGAAACGATCACAAACAACAGATCTTGAATGAAATTCGCACAGAAATATATCCTTTTTTTTATTTCGTGAATTTTAAGTACATATCTACATGTCGTTAATGCCGCCCTTTTTATTTCATGCATATTTGAAATACTCGGAAAACGATTGTTTAAGCAATGGAACGTGAAATATATCAGGACTTTCTTTTAAATTCTGTACATGTATGAATGACTCAATGAGCTCACATACAAGCAAATTCTCAATTTAATCAGAAAGAGTTTTTGACCCATAAAATATTGCTATTGCAAGTTTAAATCTGTTGCTTAGAAATATTTATCCATTCATTTTCCTTCAATGTCTCTAGAATCAACCTGGACGTTATATCAGGCGAGATCAATCGTGTATTCACAATAAACAATGATATACATGTACGCTTGTACAGGTGAGTGGGGAATCCTGGTGGGGAGTGGGGAGTGGGAGTTCACCCAGGTAAACGGGTGGATTTCGAGTGGGAGTCATTTCAGTGGGGAATGGGATATCTCCAATCTGCTAAATTACATGTACCACTGTAACTACCACAAAAATCCTCAACTTTTTGAAAATCCAATTTCTAAATCTGAAAGATATTTCAAATCCAAGTTACGTAATTTACATGAAAAATATGTCTTCGCGCCTGCAGACAAAGCAGCCAACAACACCATAATTATTTGAAAACGCTACTTCATATCAACTTTAGTTTCGGAACTTTCCTCTACTAATACTTATATCGAAAGCAACGAAAGTGTTCCCAATATTTTGAACAAACATAACAGTGAAATTTCTTCTTTTAACATCCATATTTCTAAATTGGATCTCCCTACAATATACTGTATACCAAAACTTCACAAGTCTCCTTACAAGTTTCGATACATTGCTGATTCTAGCAACTGCTCAACAACAATTTTGTCTAGAAATCTGACGTCAGCACTCACGGCTATAAAGGAACACGTGGCAAATTACTGTAAAAATGTCATGAACAGGAATGGCGTAAACTTCTTTTGGTCTATCAAAAATTCAGGGGATGTGATTGACAAAATGAAATCAAGAAATTTTGAAGCGAATATGATATCTTCATACGACTTTTCTAATATGTACACCACGCTTCCTCACGACAAAATAAATGATCGACTGTCCAAACTCATTAATTGGTGTTTTGATCGAGAGAGGAAAACTTATATTTGTACTTCTGAATCGAAGGGTTTCTTTTCCGCCACAGATTACAAATCATAAAAATCAAGGACATGTGGTGACCTGTGTATTGCCTTGTCCTTCCCTTTAGACAATATTTATGTAAGATTTGGTTAGAAACTCTACAAGCAGGTTGTAGGGATTCCAATGGGTACTAATTGTGCGCCTCTTGTTGCAGATTTATTTTTATACACGTATGGAAAGAAATTTATCCAAAATCTTCAAAAACAAAGAAAAAAGGATGATGTGAAATGTTTCATTGGTACTTCTAGGTACCTGGATGATATTCTTACTATCGATAATCCTGTTTTTGATAAAAAAAAATATAACAATGTTATTTATCCCCAAGAATTGACTCTAAACAAGACAGACGTTTAAAACACAGAAACACCATTTTTGGACCTAAATATCAAAATTGTTAATGGAGAGATCCATACAAGTGTGTATGACAAAAGAGATGATTTTGGATTTAATATAGTAAATTTCCCCTGGCTTGACGGTGATGTTCCTAGATTACCGTCCTATGGTATCTATATGTCACAGCCCATCCGGTATGCTAGAGCATGTACTGATGTTTTGGATTTTCATACATGTAGTAGAAATTTACAAATTACCAAGAAACTTTTAGGACAAGGTTTTCGCTTTCACAAACTAGTAAAGACTTTCTGGAAATTTTACAAAAATTATTGTCAACTTCTTCTGAAATTCGGACCAATACAGGCAACAGAGTATATTACTTTGGGTATTTCACAACCTGCATTTTATGGTGACATTATTAACAAGATAAGAAGGATCAAAGATAGACAACATCACTATCGAAAATGCGTCAGAATCATCAAACGCCTTTTATACCGTGGGTATGATCCTAATGTCACCAGACGGACACTAGGCTTGGTACTTGACGAATCTACAGTCTTGTACAAGCGCATTCTTAAAACTTGCACTCTGACTGACTGTGACGACGGGACTCCATGACGGGCCCTGTCATAACCTCTTTAGAGAAGACAGGAACCCGACCACCTGTCCTCTTTGAATGTCAGTCGGACTCCTCGGGTGATAACACACATGTGCTCGCGGCGGCAGAGCACGGATTGTATTACGTACGCCCTCTTTTTATATCCATTTACATATTCATCTGTGTTGCTTGGGCCCATGCGTTTTGCGGTGTCATCTGACAGTGAGGAGGTTCTTTTACACCACAATTGTACGTTCTTCGAGACCTCTTGGTAATCGGAAAAGTGGGAGGATTGTGCGGACGTAATCCAGGATAACCATACCTTCTGCTATTTCCGTGGCAGATGGCCGTCCTAAGGCGGTACCGGTTGCCCATTGGTCTCGTTGGTTTATGTGTAGTCCTTTGTGTTTGATGTTTCTGTGTTGTGCGTTGACGTTCCTTGTCCCTTACGCGTCTCTTTCTGTGCTTGTCTGCTTTGTGCTTTTGCATTTGATGTTTTGGGGTTTTGCTGTGGGTTCTACAACCTGGTGTTGTTGGAGATCCCCTCCTTTGTTTTATGTCCAAATAGGATGCTTAATTATTTGTATTTGTAGTTTCTTTGATTTCAGAAACCAAAGATTGAATGAATTCAGCTTCGTACGAGAAAAGGAAAATGTCGGCAAGGAGTGTGGCACAATTGCTTCCCATTGGAATTCCGACAATTTGCTGGAAGATCTTTCCATCAAACACCACAAAATGTTGTCGACGAGAAAGTTAAACAC
Source organism: Pinctada imbricata (assembly GCA_033119305.1). Lineage (NCBI taxonomy): Eukaryota > Metazoa > Mollusca > Bivalvia > Pterioida > Pteriidae > Pinctada > Pinctada imbricata. The sequence continues at coordinate 56,899,433 of VSWD01000010.1, read as the reverse complement.
CTGAATAATACCTGTCTCAATGTACTTATTTTCAGAATCGGACTTTTCTTTTACAAAGTAGTTTTTGTCATAGTTAACAACAATAAATTTGTATTTGCGATTGCCGTTCTTACTTGTAAACGCATTACTTATGATGTTTGGTGATGTTGACAGGCATTTAATTGCAAATCAAAATGTCACTTATCATTCTGGAAAGGGGATCTGATATCATGCTTTTATTAGCGCTATCTGATTTGAGCAACGGTTGTCGTACGTACGAACTTCGTTCAACGAAATAAGACGTAAAGTATAAAGCATGTGTATGTGGCATAAGGTTAAGTAACGATATGTTCATCTATTTTATGAAAATACATGTACATAGATCAAATATTAAAAAAATTCTACACTGCATTTTGACAATGCAGTACAAAGTAAATAATAAATTTCTGTAAATTGAAGATATGCATCTTAAAATATTTTTATCTAAATTATATGTTCCATATACACTCGAATATGACGTAGGGTTTTAACTGTATCGCCGGCTGATTGGTTTGATGAGCTGACTTTATAAGGTTTTATCACAGAACGTCATTTTGATGGCCAAAATTAAGTATAAATACAGTACAATGCAGGTATTGACTAGCATGTGAGTGTGTAAGATATGTAAGGTGTCCGGCTTGTTCAAGGGACAGTTGACAGGTCGATAGTGGACGATTCTCCAGAGGAGAAAATAATATCAACTGTCGACTGTTGGTATTTTTTTTTATCTTTTGCATTCAATCAACCGTCCACCTGCCATTCGTTGACATTCAATACTAGAATCACTGTCAACTGTTGCCCTGCCAACCATCGACCTTGAATACTACAGTTATTGTTAACAGTCGACCATCGGCAGTACATTTCTTTTCTTTTATTACTTTACTTCACTATCACTATCAACCGGTTGACCTTACTACATTATTGGTCAACTGTCAAATCTTTATACTTTATATAACTCAATTACTGTCAACTGTCTATCTGTCAACCGTCAACCTCCAATACTACAATCATTGTCAACTATCGAACTGAAAATCGTCGATCTTGAACACAACAAATATGTCAACTGTCGACAGTAGGCATTTATTTTCTGTTTTACCTTTATTTTCTGTTTTACCTTACTTCAGCTGTCAACCGTTAGCCTTAAATTTTACAAGAAATGTCAACTGTTTACCTATCAACCGTCGAACTTAAGGAGGCCGAGTTCTGTTTCATATCTCAAAAAGTATAATTGAAAAATTGATATTTTTACACGAATTATAACTTTCTTAATTATTCACATTTTGACAGATTTCTAGAAAAATCGACCGATTGGTATAGTTGTAGGGGCCGTCTCAAAATAACGCCTAGTATTTCACTCTTGGGATATATGGGAATTAATCGATTTTTCCTATAAAATGCAAATTTTCAAGAATACTGTAATAGAGATTTGATTGAAAATGCAATATACTATTACTTTATGAATGATTAACACAATACATCGACAAGAAAAAAAATTGACCGATTGTTATGCAATTGGGGGGCATTTCAAAGTATATAAAATCTATCAAAACTGTAAAATTTAAATAGAAACTAGAAAAGAACACGCGCAAGCGCGGAAAAAATTGTCAATTCAGAGGCATATATTCCATATAGGCTAAAAGACTCAAGCCTACACATAAATTTTCCGGATAGATCGTAAACCTAAAACCTGTCTACTAACAACCTCTGTAGTTTTATAAGAGGCGTATCCGACACCCTCCCGCCCCATCTAAAGTTTCCAAAGGTTGACAATTTTGCCTCAAAAATCGTCTCCTTTAAACTATTTTAAACCTTGGAACCCCCAAAAAATCGTCAAGATTTTAAGACAATTGTCAGTTTTTAACAGTATATATATTTTGTACTACTTGAAATATTCATAACGCTTCTTACGCTTTTAAGAAATCCAGGATCGAATAGATTAAATGTCAAAAGTGATGCTTCTAAATCACACTTGCCGTGTGGAGCTCGTAAAAAAGTTCCACGCGAGGGGTTTGACAGTAAGTGTTTTGAATATATTTCCCTGACATGGTCGCCATAGCACTTTCTATATAGAAATATAAAAAGTTCTCACAGTGTTCTTCATCGTGCATTAACTTCGACGGCGGGTGCGGCTAGCCAACAGGGGATGCTTACTCCTCCCGGGCACCTGATCCCACCTCTAGCTTGCTAGGGGTCCGTCGATGCTCAACATAGTGCTCTATTGTGAGTGCTGTTGAAATCATCGTCAGGATCTTCTTTAACTCATTTGTGTCACACTTATGCCCTTTGCCGTGTGGAGCTCGTAAAAAAGTTCCCCGCGAGGGGTTTGACAGTAAGTGTTTTGAATATATTTCCCTGACATGATCGCCATAGCACTTTCTATATAGACATAAGGTCAGTGCATGCATTTTATATACTGTGTTCTTCATCGTGCATTAACTTCGACGGCGGGTGCGGCTAGCCAACAGGGGATGCTTACTCCTCCCGGGCACCTGATCCCACCTCTAGCTTGCTAGGGGTCCGTCGATGCTCAACATAGTGCTCTATTGTGAGTGCTGTTGAGATTATTGTCAGGATCTTCTTTAACTTCTTAATCATAAAACACCATTAATTTATCGGGAAAAGTGCATTTTGTAGATATATATGCAACTTTTTACATCAATCTTCATAGCAAATAAGATTGTAAAATATATTTTAAAAATGAAGCATTTCGCAATTTCCAGGGAAGTCCCCCTCCCCCGGACCTGCGGGAGGGGCCACACATTTTAAGCATACAAAAGTGAAAAAAAGATATTTGGAAATTAAGTTAAATATCAAAAATGAGCCTTCCTAATCATAAAACACCATTAAAATTCGGGAAAAGAGTATAATGTACGTAGATTTATATGCAACTTTTTAGGTCAATCTTAAAAGCAAATAAGATTGTACAATATATAAAAATGCAGCATTTCACAATTTTCCGGGGAACCCCCCCCCCCACTCCCCCAGACCCGAACCTGCGGGAGGGGTAACACATTTAAAGCATACAAAAGTGAGGAAAAAAAATATATTTGGAAATTGTCCGCATCCAAGTCTGACACTGAGTCAATGGAAAACGTCATGGGAAAAATAGCATGCGATTGGTAATTTAGAACGCATTGAGTATTAAAATGATAGAGCCAGAAAACAGACTGGAGTAAGATGATATAATACATAAATTTATTGTCAGAATGAGCGTCCTCGATGGGATTCGAACCTAGTCTTTTCGGATTGGAAGTCTGATTAGGTGTCCGCCACTTAACCCACTGCGCTATGAAACCTTTTTCTCGAATATTCTGTTGAAAGATTGTAGGTCGCAAATTTCAGAAAACGAATATGGAGTTTTGAATTAAATTCTCCTCCTACTAACATCAGAAATGTCTTGCAAGAACCCCCTTACAAAATTGAAGATACTTAAAATGTCGGGGATTTGAAAGAGATAATAAATCTGAGGAAAATATGAAGTTTATGATTAGTGTCCGTCGCCGGTTTTGAATTTTAGATTTTTCTCAGATTTGATTTAGGAAAACGGTGAGACATAAGATTACACGTTGAGGACGCTCAATAATCGTTTGACGTCGTCAGATAACGAGTGCACTACTTTTATATGTGGCCTTTTTTAGTTTTTGGCCTTCAAACTCCTCCGTATTTCGCTTGTTTCGTGATGGATTTCGACATGTTTGGTATCGATGGAAACAGAAAATTATCGTCTACAATTTGAGTGTCATGAATATTAGTCAAATATATCGTTTAATTTTTATATACAAAAATATCCCGTAAGTGAGACACCCTGGCTAACGCCGTAAACGTATCGTTTTTATGACGTCATCAGCGGAAATTCAACCGACTGTTGCCTTTGAAAAAATTCAAGAAGGTAAAGTTTTAAGGTGGCTCCACAGAGTATCCGAATATGCAGTCTTTTCGGAGGCTCTCTTACCGAGGATACTGACGTCATTATGATTATGACGTCATGATAACGCGCCAAATAAATATTGTAAACCCGCCGATAAATAGTGTCCACAGCGCTCGGAATTTTCGGCGTTCAAACTTATCTATCTCGCTTATTTCAGAACGGATTTACAATCTAATAGTTACTAATTGTTGCTAGATTTATCGTTTGATCTATACGTACTAAAATATCCATGAATGGGACCCCTGGCTATCGCTGTAAAAGTTTCCTTTTTATAACGTCAACACCGGAAATTCAACAACTTGTTGCTTTGAAATAAAATCGAATAGGAAAATATTAGTTTAACTATTCAACAGGTTATTTCTTGGAGATTTTAGCGATACAATGGATCAGATATTAAATTATTGTATCTCTGATTATCTATGATCAGAAGAAATTTTCTGCAATTTTGTCAAATTTCCTACTTTGCAGCGAAATGTTATCGAACTAAGTTTCTTTATTTGAAAACTTAAAGCGAACGAATTTTAGTATCAATCCTGCTTTGTTCAAAGATGTATCCATTTTGCAGATAACTACACGCATTATCGAGAACGAGCGAGGTGAATGACGTCAATAATTAATTTTTTCCCTTCTCTCAGATTCATACTGCCGTATATCTCTGATTTTCTTAAATTTTACACACTATTTTAAAACATTTTAGCCATAGAAAAATTCTTTTAAATGGGGTAAATTTCTCTGACAGGAGGGAAAAAATATGTATTCCAGGGAGGGGGAATAGGGCCGAATATCGCAGAATTTGTTTGAAAAAAAACACCGGAAAAAGAATAAGGGCGTCCTATTTTGAATTTGAGCAAATAAAAGAAAAAAATCCAATTTAGCCTCTTAATTGTTTATGTGATCTCTCTCTATCTCTCTCTCTCTCTCTAAAATACCCTTCACGCGAATGCGTAATAAATTAGATTGTCCTCGAAGTTTGTTTTGATTTTTTTCTATGTTAATGTGGTATTTCTAGATAGTATTGTAATATGAGCTATATGTTGATAATATAAATTTATATTTTTCAATGCCCTCAATCCTCCTAGTACCGCAAGTCATCCAATTAAAAGTTATATGTGCACACTGTAGTTGAGTTTCTGGATACGCTTCTGAATCTGACTTTTACATATAGCCTGATCTTTTAAAATTTCTTATTCATAAAAGTCAGAGAAAATTATTTCTTCCCTGTCCTGAAACGTATACAAAACAGCGCCTAGCTATTCCCCCAGCCCCACCCCATTTATAAGTCGGTACCCGATTATTTGTCACGACCTACTTTGAGAAAAACCGACGCCTACTTTCTTAGTACGGGCACTTTGATTTATCGATAAATCTCTTACAGAATCGCCCCCTTCTTTAAAGATTATTGAGAACTCTTCCCCCGGCTCGCCAAGTAAAAAAAATCTCAAGAGTGCATTAGTGTTTAATTCTGAGTTTTTCTGTCTCTAGATTCGCGCTTTCTACTCTCTCTTTTCCTAAATTTTGAGGGGGGGATGTGGCCTTCAGTTGTTTAGACATATCAAGAATCTCGTATGTATGGACACACACAATGAAAGCTTTGTAAGGTTTTCGTTAAGGCCGTTTCGGTCGACCAGAATTCCTACAAATTCCTGTAGTCATACGCTGATTAACTCTTACTTCTGACGTCACTATATAACGTCGAATGAATATGGATTGCAACGTAGAAATTAAGGGGGTGGGGTTACAAAAATAATCATAACATCCATTCGCTAGGTTCGATTTTGTTCATATTGCATAGATATACTTCATATGCAATAGTTTATCATTTGATATTTGTTTCAAGAAAATTAAACGATAGAATTTCATGCAATAGGCATATAACGTCAAAAAATGACGAGTTTTTAACCTCCTAGATGATCTTAAATTTGTAATAATTCCTCCATTTTCTTAGTTTATTTTATTTTTTGTTTAAAGATGAAAACATAGTTTAATATAAAATTGAATCATAAAAACATTAATAAATTCAGCAAAATATTTTTTAAATTGGCATACTTTCTTCAAAATGGCAACATTGGCAAAAATAGAAGAGAAACCCCAAAACAGCCAAAATTCAAAGCGTCATAAAAACAGTTACGTAGGTTCGATTTTGTTCATACTTTGCAAAATTTAATCTTGTATACCAATTATCAAATTCTGAGAGTTTCAGAAAAATTAAACGAGAGGATCTTTTTTGGGGGGTAGGTGTGTGGAGCCACCTTAAATTCATGATAAAACAAGATATTTCTTGGAGATTTTAGCGATATCATAGATAAGATATTTCAAGTTTGGTTTCTCTAATAATCTTTGGTTTAAAGAATTTTTCTTCAATTTTGTCAACTTTTGTACTTTGCAACGAGATGTTATCGAATAAAGTTTCCCTATTTGAAAAATTTAAGCGAATGAATTTTAGTTTTAACCCTGCTGTGTTCAAAGATATATCCATTTCACAGATAACTGCACGCATTATCAAGAACGAGGGAGGGGATTGACGTTCACTTACTAACCTTGAACGTCAAAATGTTTAAAAACGCTTCCGTTAACTTTAGTTCTATTCTTTCCGTATCTCTAAATAGATTGATGGAATCAGATATGAAATTTTGAACAAAACATTTTTTAAGCTTTGACTTGAACTTGAACTTTATTGACAAAACTCATTTAACTGACACTAACAAAACATGAAAGGTGAGTTTATAAAAGAAAAGTTCGAATAACGCTTTGCCAAGGATATTTAGAAGTACACATGTTACTTTCCTTTTCTTTGTTTATTTTTTCGACAAATCATTTGTAAACTTGTTTATTCTTATTTAATTTCGATGATAAATGATAGCTATGTAAGTATTCTTCCTTGTATCAGAATTTGAAACTTTCACTGAATGTTGGGAAAGAATAATCTCGACTCGGAGTGTCTGATTTTTAGGTAACGTGAGCTATTGTCATAGCGCGCCTTCCGTCCGTTGTCTGTCGTCCGTCCGGCATAAACCAAGTAAATTTTTACAATATGGAAACGAGGTAAAACGGAATGTCTTGTACTTTTACTAAAAGATTAGAGTCTGATCTTGAAAAAATATGTCAATTATAACAGTTTTTTAACAAATATTTTCATCGTTATAATGTCAACTAAGGGAACAGGGCATTTTAATTTGACTTGTTGCAAATTGTTAAAAAATCGTTACTATGACAACCAAATATTTTAAATCAGAATGAACGATAACATGTACTTTTTTATATTTCTTTTCGAAGGACAGAGTTTGTCGTTGAGAAATATATAAAAGAAAACTAGATGGCTACTGTTGCAAGCAACAGACGGATTCCTCCTTTATTAGACCTTCCTTGGAACTGAAGTGTTAAAATCCGAATAAATAAGATGGAAAAATGAATAGTTGATTTTGTACCTTATTCACTTCAGCAAATGAGTCTTAAGAGCTTTAGTCAAATTTGGGACTCTCATTTATTTATCAACAAAAAAGAACAAAAAGATAATGAATACCTTTCATGTTTACGAAAGCTTTATACTCCATGATCTATCAATTCTAAATCCTTTAATATTACTATCTCAAAACAGAATTGCACAATGATTTTGCAATGAGAGCATTTCTATAAATAGAAAATGACAATAGAATCAAAACACAGCCAAGTAATGCTACTAAGAAAAAAAAACAGAGACCAAGAGTAAAAGAGTTATGTTTCTTATACTATGTTAGGTTCAAATAAGAAAGACTACTTGCGTGAAGAATAAACAGCGTAGGACAAAAACAGCTAATTCTACAAGAATAAGTTTGTCATGACCATGAGAATGATCATTTGACCGTGAATAAAGGTCAAGGAAAAAAGATAAGTATTTGAGGTAATTCTTTTCAAGATTGATCTTAATCTGATCAAAGTTCAATATTTTATCAACCAAAGTATGTTGTGACCTTGAAATCGAACAAATGACCTTGGGTTAAGGTCAAGGTAAAAGGGCTTGATGCAAGGAATATTTGTGTTAAGTTTGAACTCTTAAGGTCAAATAGTCTTTGTTCTATAGGCAAAAGTTTGTTATGACCTTGAGCATCAAAATTTGACCTTAGGTCAAGGTCAATGTGAAAGAGCGTGGCTTAACGATAATATGTATGAAGTTTGAACTCTGAAGGTCAAATAGTCTTTATTCTATAGGCAAATGTTTGTTGTGACCTTGCGAATCAACATTTGACCTTGGGTCAAGGTCAAGGTGAAAGAGCTTGGCTTAATGATAGTATGTATGAAATTTGAACGCTGAAAGTCAAATAGTCTTTGTTCTATAGGCAAAAGTATGTTGTGACCTTGAGAATCAAAATTTGACCTTGGGTCAAGGTCAAGGTGAAAGAGCTTGGCTAAACGATAGTTTGTATGAAGTTTGAACTCTGAAGGTCAAGTAGTCTTTGTTCTATAGGCCAAAATTTGTTGTGACCTTGAGAATACAAATTTGACCTTGAAAGTAGGTCAGTATTTTATGTCTACCTATAAGTAACCTACCATCCAAGTTTCCACTAAATATCTCAAAAAATGTAGAAATTGGCACTGTGCCAATTTAAAGTTCCATATTTAACTCGATATAGCGCGAAAACCGTAAATATTTTATCGAGCATGTAAGTGTAAAAAAGTTTGCAAATTTCCCAAACAACATTTTAAAACAAATTTCGTTCAAATCGTACGGTTAGTTTAGGAGTTACAAGAGTTTAAAGATTTGACCTTTGGTGACTTCTAGCGGGGGCATATGTGAACTTTTCGACAACAACAAAAATTTCAATTGAGATCTTTGTATGTTCTTTCACATGGTACTATTCATTTTATCACCTGATGCGGAACTTGTTTGTAAAGTGACCGGAACGATGAGGAGGTAAGAATAATAATAAGAATAACTAGATGGCTACTGTTGCAAGCAACAGACGGATTCCTCCTTTATTAGACCTTCCTCGGAACTGAAGTGCTAAAATCCGAATAAAGAAGATGGAAAAAAGAATAGTTGCTTTAGTACCATATTAACTTCAGCAAATGAGTCAAAAGAGCTTATGTCTACTTTGGGACTCTTGTTTATTTATCAACAAAATAGAAGAAATAATAATAAATACCTTTCATGTTTACGAAAGCTTTAAACTCCATGCACTATCAATATCTAATCCTTTACAATGACTTTCTCAAAAAAGAATTGCACAATGAATTTGCAATGAGATGATTTCTATTAATAGAAAATGACAACAGCATGAAACTAGTGATATGTAATGCTACTATGAATAAAAAAAGAAAGAAACAGAAAACAAAAATAAAAGAGTTATCCATCTTACTATGTAAAGTTCAAATAAGAAGTACTACTTGTGTAAAGAATAAATAGTTAAGGACAAAATCCTGTGTATTCTACAAGAGTAAATGTTTGTTATGACCTTGAAAAAGTTAATTTGACCTTTAACCAAGGTCATGGATAAAAGATAAGCATTTGAATTTATTCTCATCATGAGTCCTCTTAATCTAATCAAAGCTCAATATTTTATCGACAAAAGTATGTTGTGACCTTGAAATTAAACAAATGACCTTGGGTCAAGGTCAAGGTGAAAGAACTTGATGCAAGGAATATTTCCGCCAAGTTTCAACTCTCAAGGTCGAATGGTCTTTGTTCTATAGGCAAAAGTTTGTTGTGACCTTGAGAATCAAAATTTGACCTTGGACCAAGGTCAAGGTGAAAGGGCTTGGCTCAATGATTGTATTTATGAAGTTTGAACTGTCAAGGTCAAATAGTCTTTGTTCTATAGGCAAAAGTTTGTTGTGACCTTGAGAATCATAATGTGACCTTGAAACTAGGTCATCATCAATGACTACCTATTAGTAGCCTACCATCCAAGTTTCAACTCAAAATCTCAAAAACTGTAGAAATTGGCACTGTGCCAATTTAAAATACCATTTTCAACTCAAAATAGCGCGAAAACCGTAAATATTTTATCGAGCATGTAAGCGTATAAAAGTTTGCAAATTACCCAAAGATCAATATAAAACAAATTTCTTTCAAATCGTACGGTTAGTTTAGGAGTTATAAGGTTTTAAAGATTTCGCCTTTGGTGACCTCTAGCGGGGGCATATATGAACCATTTGACAAGAAAAAAAATTTCATTCAAGATCTTCATATGCTCTTTCACATGGTACTCTCCGTTTTTACATATGATGCTGTACTTTTTTGTAAAGTGTCCGGAATGGTTTGGGGGTAAGAATAATAATAATAAGAACTAGATGGCTACTGTTGCAAGCAACAGACGGATTCCTCCTTTATTAGACCTTCCTCGGAACTGAAGTGTTAAAATCCGAATAAAGATGATGAAAAAGAATAGTTGCTTTAGTACCTTATTCACTTCAGCAAATGAGTCAAAAGAGCTTAAGTCTAACTTGGGACTCTTATCTATTTATCAACAAAAAAGAAGAAAAAGACGATAAATACCTTTCAAGTTTAGGAAGGCTTTAAACTCCTATATCTATTCTATCCATTTTTAATCCTTTTAAATTACTATCCCAAAAAGAATTGCACAATGAATTAGCAATGAGAAAATTTCTATAAATAGAGAATGACAACAGCATGAAAGTACATACAAGTAATGCTACTAAGATGAAAAAAAGGAAACAGAGAACAATAATAAAAGAGTTATCTATCTTACTATGTAAAGTTCAAATAAGAAGTACTACTTCTGTGAAGAATAAATATTTAAGAACAAAATCCTATCAATCCTACAAGAGTAAATGTTTGTTATGACCTTGAAAAAGTTTATTTGACCTTGAACCAAGGTCATGAATGAAAGATAAGCATTTTAGTTAATTCTCATCAAGATTTCTTTTTATCTATTCAAAGCTCAATATTTTATCAACAAAAGTCTGTTGTGACCTTGAAATCGAACAAATGACCTTTGGTCAAGGTCAAGGTGAAAGGACTTGATGCAAGGAATATTTGCGTCAAGTTTTAACTCTCAATATCAAATGGTCTTTGTTCTATAGGAAAAAAATTGTTGTGACCTTGAGAATGAGAATTTGACCTTTGGTCAAGGTCAAGGTGAAAGGGCTTGGGTCAATGATTGTTTTTGTGAAGTTTGAATTGTCAAGGTCAAATAGTCTTTGTTCTATAGGCAAAAGTTTGTTGTGACCTTGAGAATCATAATTTGACCTTGAAACTAGGTCATCATCAATGACTACCTATAAGTAACCTACCATCCAAGTTTCAACTCAAAATCTCAAAAACTGTAGAAATTGGCACTGAGCCAATTTAAAGTTCCATTTTCAACTCAAAATAGCGCGAAAACCGTAAATATTTTATCGAGCATGTAAGCGTATAAAAGTTTGCAAATTTCCCAAAGAACAATATAAAACAAATTTCATTCAAATCGCACGGTTAGTTTAGGAGTTATAAGGTTTTAAAGATTTTACCTTTGATGACCTCTAGCGGGGGCATATGTGAACTTTTCGACAAGAAAAAAAAATTGAATTAAGATCTTCATATGCTCTTTCACATGGTACTTTCCGTTTTGTCATATGATGCTGTACTTTTTTGTAAAGTGACCGGAACGGTTTGTGGGTAAGAATAATAATAATAATAAGAATAATAAGAATAAAGAAAAGACAATACAATAACAGAAAGGATTCCGACGGAAGTCGGAATCCTTAATAATAACTAGATGGCTACTTTTGCAAGCAACAGACGGATTCCTCCTTTATTTGACCTTTTTCGGAACTGAATTGTTAAAATCCGAATAAAGAAGATGGAAAAAAGAATAGTTGCTTTAGTACCTTATTCACTTCAGCAAATGAGTCAAAAGAGCTTATGTCTAACTTGGGACTCTTATCTATTTATCGACAAAAACGAAGAAAAAGACGATAAATACCTTTCAAGTTTAGGAAGGTTTTAAACTCCTTGATCTATTCTCTCCATTTTGAATACTTTTAAATTACTATCCCAAAAAGAATTGCACAATGAATTAGCAATGAGAAAATTTCTATAAATAGAGAATGACAACAGCATGAAAGTACAGACAAGTAATGCTACTAAGATAAAAAAAAAAGGAAACAGAGAACAAAAATAAAAGAGTTATCTATCTTACTATGTAAAGTTCAAATAAGAAGTACTACTTGTGTGAAGAATTAATATTAAAGAACAAAATGCTATCAATCCTACAAGAGTAAATGTTTGTTATGACCTTCAAAAAGTTTATTTGAACTTGAACCAAGGTCATGGATGAAAGATAAGCATTTTAGTTTATTCTCATCAAGATTTCTTTTCATCTATTCGAAGCTCAATATTTTATCAACAAAAGTCTGTTGTGACCTTGAAATCGAACAAATGACCTTGGGTCAAGGTCAAGGTGAAAGGACTTGATGCAAGGAACATTTGTGCAAAGTTTGAACTCTCAAGGTCAAATGGTCTTTGTTCCATGGGAAAATTTTGTTGTGACCTTGAGAATGAGAATTTGACCTTGGGTCAAGGTCAAGGTGATAGGGCTTGGATCAATGATTGTATTTATGAAGTTTGAACTGTCAAGGTCAAATAGTCTTTGTTCTATAGGCAAAAGTTTGTTTTGACCTTGAGAATCAAAATTTGACCTTGAAACTAGGTCATCATCAATGACTACCTATAAGTTACCTACCATCCAAGTTTCAACTCAAAATCTCAAAAACTGTAGAAATTGGCACTGTGCCAATTTAAAGTTCCATTTTCAACTCAAAATAGCGCAAAAACCGTAAATATTTTATCGAGCATGTAAGCGTATAAAAGTTTGCAAATTTCCCAAAGAACAATATAAAACAAATTTCATTCAAATCGCACGGTTAGTTTAGGAGTTATAAGGTTTTAAAGATTTTACCTTTGATGACCTCTAGCGGGGGCATATGTGAACTATTCGTCAAGAAAAAAATTTTAAATGAAGATCTTTATTTGCTCTTTCACATGATACTTTCCATTTTATCATATGATGCGGTACTTTGTTGTAAAGTCTCTGGATTGGCTAGGGGGTAAGAATAATAATAATAATAATAATAATAAGAATAATAAGAATAAAGAAAAGACAATACAATAACAGAAAGGATTCCGACGGAAGTCGGAATCCTTAATAAGAATAATAAGAATAAAGAAAAGACAATACAATAACAGAAAGGATTCCGACGGAAATCGGAATCCTTAATAAATGGAAGGATGGAGGTTCCTGTGGACATAGCAGACGGATTCCTCTCATTTTCATCTTGTTAAGAACAGAAATGAAAATTGAAAAAATGCGAAAATGACTGGCCGCAGCTGGACTCGAACCAGGTACCTTCACCAAGGTAGGCCCCATCGTATCTTGTACATGTAATGTCAGGTCACATGGTTGAATTGACCAATGAAATTTGTAACACATCCTGGGTCATGCATATTAATTATGTGAGGGATTTTCCAATGAATCATGACAATATAGCAAGTGTTTTCAAACTGGTACATGTATTCGATATTTCTTGATTCTGTTAGAAAACATTTTGAACTAATACATACTCGTATAAATTTTGAAATGAAAACAATGTTGAAGCACTGTACTTAATGTTTGCTTACGAATGAAAAAAAAAAATGAGGGGAAAAAATGGCCGAGGCCGGTATCGAACCCCGGACCCTCCGATTCGAAGTCTGACGCTCTACCGCTGAGCTATTGCAGAACTGACAAAGCTTTGCATCAAAAGTCTTTAGAAGGATGAAATATTGCGACTATGATATGACTCAACATGTCGAGCATGTTCCGAATGATAAATCTTTATCGATCGATTCTATTTACAGGTTTGTATTCAGGAGTAAACAACACAGAATTTCATAAAATGTATTTTTTTATTTGACTTTCATTGACCATGTATGTAGAGAATAAAATTATGAATCAATAAATTGTGTTTGCTTCTTTTGCAAGGGCGGATCTAGACAGGGTAGGTGAAAACAGGTATGTACACGTATGTAACATGTAAGTCGGAGGGGGGGGGGGGGGGCAAAAACTTATCAACCTCCCCCTTTCGAAGGACTAGCCTATGTCATTGGATAAACAAACCGTCAAAGATCTTGTACAGTTATTTCAAAGATTGACGAATTCAAAAAGAAACAGACAAACAAACGAGGAAAAAAAATGCCCAAGGGGGCCACATTGCTCCGTCAAAGGTCTAGTACAGTTGTTTCAAATATTAAGGAATTTAATAAGAAAAAGACAAACAAACAAACAAACAAAACAAATGAAAAAAAAAAAAAAAAAAACCAAGAGGCCCAAGGGAGCCATATTGCTCAGTCAAAAGTCTTGTACAGTTGTTTCAAAGATTGTCGAATCAAGAAAGAAAAAAACAAGCAAACAAACAAACAAGCAAAACAAATGAAATTAAAAAAAACAAAACAAAACAAACAAGAGGCCCAAGGGGGCCACATTGCTCCGTCAAAGGTCTTGTACAGTTGTTTCAAAGATTGACGAATTAAAAAAAAGAGGCCTAAGGTGGCCATATATACACGTTGAAGTCAATGACATTGAAATAAATATGCGCAATATGAAATGTGTTTTTCTTCTGAATAAAAAGCTATGAATAGGACTGACTTGTTGCATGAACGATCGATAATTCTTGTAATGCTGAATCAGCCATTTGTATTTCTCCGTCTGTATATCAAAAATAAAAACCACTAACATTCAGGAACTCCAATGGCTATGTGGATAGGGCGTTGGACTGCTGGCCCAAGGGTACCGGGTTCGATCCCCAGTCTGGACGTTTTTTTTTTTTTCGCCGATCGTCTGCGTTTCTGTCTAGTACTCTCTCTATCTGTTCGTATGTCTGTTCGTTCTTCTATCGTTGTCAGTCTATCTAACACTGTCTATCTTACACTGTCAGTCTGTCTGTCTGGTCCATGCTGCAAATTTACCAGTTAATTTAAATGATGCTATTCAATTTTAAGACATTTTTAAAACATTTAATTAGAAAATGACAACAGCATGAAAGTACAGACAAGTCATGGTACGAAGAGAAATAGAAATAAAAGATTTATCTTTCTTAGATCATGTAAAGTTCATATAAGAAGGACCTCGTTTGTGAAGTAGAAGTAGTGTAGGACAAACACTGTGTATTTAACAAGTAAATGTTGTTATGACATTGAGAATGAAATTTTCACCTTGAACCAAGGTCAAGGAAAAAAGATGAGTATAGAATATCATTTTCTTCAAAATATATATGAAATTGAATAAAGCTCAATATTTTATCAACAAAAGACTGTTATGACCTTGAAATCGAACGAATGACCTTTGGTCAAGGTCAATGTGACAGGACTTACTGCAAGGAATATTTGTACCCAGTTTGCACTCTCAAGGTCAAACAGTCTTTGTTTTATAGGCAAAAATGCTGTTGTGACCTTGAGAATGAGAATTTGACCTTGGATCAAGGTCAATGTGAAAGAGCTTGGCTTAACAATTATATGTATGAAGTTTGAACTCTGAAGGTCAAATAGTCTTTGTTCTATAAGCAAAAGTTTCATGTGACCTTGAGAATAAAAATTTGACCTTGAAAAGAGGGTCAACATTAAATGACTATCTATAAGTGACCTAACATCCAAGTTTCAACTCAAAGTCTCAAAAATTGTAGAAATTGGCACCTTGCCAATTTAAGGTTCCATTTTCAACTTGAAATAGCTTGAAAACTGTAAATATTTTATGGAGCATGTAAGCGTATAAAAGTTTGCAAATTTCTCAAAGAACAATATAAAACAAATTTTGTTCAAATCGTACGGTTAGTAAAGGAGTTATAAGAGTTTAAAGATTTGACCGCTGATGACCTCAAGCGGGGGCATATGTGAACTTTTCGACAAGAAAAAAATATTAAATTAAGATCTTTATTTGCTCTTTTACATGATACTTTCCATTTTATCATATGATGCGGTACTTTGATGTAACGTCACTGGATTGGCTTGGGGGTAAGAATAATAATAATAATAATAATAATAAGAATAATAAGAATAAAGAAAAGACAATACAATAACAGAAAGGATTCCGACGGAAATCGGAATCCTTAATAAATGGAAGGATGGAGGTTCCTGTGGACATAGCAGACGGATTCCTCTCATTTTCATCTTGTTAAGAACAGAAATGAAAATTGAAAAAATGCGAAAATGACTGGCCGCAGCTGGACTCGAACCAGGTACCTTCACCAAGGTAGGCCCCATCGTATCTTGTACATGTAATGTCAGGTCACATGGTTGAATTGACCAATGAAATTTGTAACACATCCTGGGTCATGCATATTAATTATGTGAGGGATTTTCCAATGAATCATGACAATATAGCAAGTGTTTTCAAACTGGTACATGTATTCGATATTTCTTGATTCTGTTAGAAAACATTTTGAACTAATACATACTCGTATAAATTTTGAAATGAAAACAATGTTGAAGCACTGTACTTAATGTTTGCTTACGAATGAAAAAAAAAATGAGGGGAAAAAATGGCCGAGGCCGGTATCGAACCCCGGACCCTCCGATTCGAAGTCTGACGCTCTACCGCTGAGCTATTGCAGAACTGACAAAGCTTTGCATCAAAAGTCTTTAGAAGGATGAAATCTTGCGACTATGATATGACTCAACATGTCGAGCATGTTCCGAATGATAAATCTTTATCGATCGATTCTATTTACAGGTTTGTATTCAGGAGTAAACAACACAGAATTTCATAAAATGTATTTTTTTATTTGACTTTCATTGACCATGTATGTAGAGAATAAAATTATGAATCAATAAATTGTGTTTGCTTCTTTTGCAAGGGCGGATCTAGACAGGGTAGGTGAAAACAGGTATGTACACGTATGTAACATGTAAGTCGGAGGGGGGGGGGGGGGCAAAAACTTATCAACCTCCCCCTTTCGAAGGACTAGCCTATGTCATTGGATAAACAAACCGTCAAAGATCTTGTACAGTTATTTCAAAGATTGACGAATTCAAAAAGAAACAGACAAACAAACGAGAAAAAAAAATGCCCAAGGGGGCCACATTGCTCCGTCAAAGGTCTAGTACAGTTGTTTCAAATATTAAGGAATTTAATAAGAAAAAGACAAACAAACAAACAAACAAAACAAATGAAAAAAAAAAAAAAAAAAACAAGAGGCCCAAGGGAGCCATATTGCTCAGTCAAAAGTCTTGTACAGTTGTTTCAAAGATTGTCGAATCAAAAAGAAAAAAACAAGCAAACAAACAAACAAGCAAAACAAATGAAAATAAAAAAACAAAACAAAACAAAACAAACAAGAGGCCCAAGGGGGCCACATTGCTCCGTCAAAGGTCTTGTACAGTTGTTTCAAAGATTGACGAATTAAAAAAAAACAAGACATACAAACAAAACAAAAAAAAAAAACCAAGAAGCCCAAGGGGGCCACATTGCTCCGTCAAAGGTCTTGTACAGTTGTTTCAAAGATTGACGAATGAAAAAAAAGAGGCCTAAGGTGGCCATATATACACGTTGAAGTCAATGACATTGAAATAAATATGCGCAATATGAAATGTGTTTTTCTTCTGAATAAAAAGCTATGAATAGGACTGACTTGTTGCATGAACGATCGATAATTCTTGTAATGCTGAATCAGCCATTTGTATTTCTCCGTCTGTATATCAAAAATAAAAACCACTAACATTCAGGAACTCCAATGGCTATGTGGATAGGGCGTTGGACTGCTGGCCCAAGGGTACCGGGTTCGATCCCCAGTCTGGACGTTTTTTTTTTTTTTCGCCGATCGTCTGCGTTTCTGTCTAGTACTCTCTCTATCTGTTCGTATGTCTGTTCGTTCTTCTATCGTTGTCAGTCTATCTAACACTGTCTATCTTACACTGTCAGTCTGTCTGTCTGGTCCATGCTGCAAATTTACCAGTTAATTTAAATGATGCTATTCAATTTTAAGACATTTTTAAAACATTTAATTAGAAAATGACAACAGCATGAAAGTACAGACAAGTCATGGTACGAAGAGAAATAGAAATAAAAGATTTATCTTTCTTAGATCATGTAAAGTTCATATAAGAAGGACCTCGTTTGTGAAGTAGAAGTAGTGTAGGACAAACACTGTGTATTTAACAAGTAAATGTTGTTATGACATTGAGAATGAAATTTTCACCTTGAACCAAGGTCAAGGAAAAAAGATGAGTATAGAATATCATTTTCTTCAAAATATATATGAAATTGAATAAAGCTCAATATTTTATCAACAAAAGACTGTTATGACCTTGAAATCGAACGAATGACCTTTGGTCAAGGTCAATGTGACAGGACTTACTGCAAGGAATATTTGTACCCAGTTTGCACTCTCAAGGTCAAACAGTCTTTGTTTTATAGGCAAAAATGCTGTTGTGACCTTGAGAATGAGAATTTGACCTTGGATCAAGGTCAATGTGAAAGAGCTTGGCTTAACAATTATATGTATGAAGTTTGAACTCTGAAGGTCAAATAGTCTTTGTTCTATAAGCAAAAGTTTCATGTGACCTTGAGAATAAAAATTTGACCTTGAAAAGAGGGTCAACATTAAATGACTATCTATAAGTGACCTAACATCCAAGTTTCAACTCAAAGTCTCAAAAATTGTAGAAATTGGCACCTTGCCAATTTAAGGTTCCATTTTCAACTTGAAATAGCTTGAAAACTGTAAATATTTTATGGAGCATGTAAGCGTATAAAAGTTTGCAAATTTCTCAAAGAACAATATAAAACAAATTTTGTTCAAATCGTACGGTTAGTAAAGGAGTTATAAGAGTTTAAAGATTTGACCGCTGATGACCTCAAGCGGGGGCATATGTGAACTTTTCGACAAGAAAAAAATATTAAATTAAGATCTTTATTTGCTCTTTTACATGATACTTTCCATTTTATCATATGATGCGGTACTTTGATGTAACGTCACTGGATTGGCTTGGGGGTAAGAATAATAATAATAATAATAATAATAAGAATAATAAGAATAAAGAAAAGACAATACAATAACAGAAAGGATTCCGACGGAAATCGGAATCCTTAATAAATGGAAGGATGGAGGTTCCTGTGGACATAGCAGACGGATTCCTCTCATTTTCATCTTGTTAAGAACAGAAATGAAAATTGAAAAAATGCGAAAATGACTGGCCGCAGCTGGACTCGAACCAGGTACCTTCACCAAGGTAGGCCCCATCGTATCTTGTACATGTAATGTCAGGTCACATGGTTGAATTGACCAATGAAATTTGTAACACATCCTGGGTCATGCATATTAATTATGTGAGGGATTTTCCAATGAATCATGACAATATAGCAAGTGTTTTCAAACTGGTACATGTATTCGATATTTCTTGATTCTGTTAGAAAACATTTTGAACTAATACATACTCGTATAAATTTTGAAATGAAAACAATGTTGAAGCACTGTACTTAATGTTTGCTTACGAATGAAAAAAAAATGAGGGGAAAAAATGGCCGAGGCCGGTATCGAACCCCGGACCCTCCGATTCGAAGTCTGACGCTCTACCGCTGAGCTATTGCAGAACTGACAAAGCTTTGCATCAAAAGTCTTTAGAAGGATGAAATCTTGCGACTATGATATGACTCAACATGTCGAGCATGTTCCGAATGATAAATCTTTATCGATCGATTCTATTTACAGGTTTGTATTCAGGAGTAAACAACACAGAATTTCATAAAATGTATTTTTTTATTTGACTTTCATTGACCATGTATGTAGAGAATAAAATTATGAATCAATAAATTGTGTTTGCTTCTTTTGCAAGGGCGGATCTAGACAGGGTAGGTGAAAACAGGTATGTACACGTATGTAACATGTAAGTCGGAGGGGGGGGGGGGGCAAAAACTTATCAACCTCCCCCTTTCGAAGGACTAGCCTATGTCATTGGATAAACAAACCGTCAAAGATCTTGTACAGTTATTTCAAAGATTGACGAATTCAAAAAGAAACAGACAAACAAACGAGAAAAAAAAATGCCCAAGGGGGCCACATTGCTCCGTCAAAGGTCTAGTACAGTTGTTTCAAATATTAAGGAATTTAATAAGAAAAAGACAAACAAACAAACAAACAAAACAAATGAAAAAAAAAAAAAAAAAAAAAACAAGAGGCCCAAGGGAGCCATATTGCTCAGTCAAAAGTCTTGTACAGTTGTTTCAAAGATTGTCGAATCAAAAAAGAAAAAAACAAGCAAACAAACAAACAAGCAAAACAAATGAAAATAAAAAAACAAAACAAACAAAACAAACAAGAGGCCCAAGGGGGCCACATTGCTCCGTCAAAGGTCTTGTACAGTTGTTTCAAAGATTGACGAATTAAAAAAAAACAAGACATACAAACAAACAAAAAAAAAAAAAAAAACCAAGAAGCCCAAGGGGGCCACATTGCTCCGTCAAAGGTCTTGTACAGTTGTTTCAAAGATTGACGAATGAAAAAAAAGAGGCCTAAGGTGGCCATATATACACGTTGAAGTCAATGACATTGAAATAAATATGCGCAATATGAAATGTGTTTTTCTTCTGAATAAAAAGCTATGAATAGGACTGACTTGTTGCATGAACGATCGATAATTCTTGTAATGCTGAATCAGCCATTTGTATTTCTCCGTCTGTATATCAAAAATAAAAACCACTAACATTCAGGAACTCCAATGGCTATGTGGATAGGGCGTTGGACTGCTGGCCCAAGGGTACCGGGTTCGATCCCCAGTCTGGACGTTTTTTTTTTTTTTCGCCGATCGTCTGCGTTTCTGTCTAGTACTCTCTCTATCTGTTCGTATGTCTGTTCGTTCTTCTATCGTTGTCAGTCTATCTAACACTGTCTATCTTACACTGTCAGTCTGTCTGTCTGGTCCATGCTGCAAATTTACCAGTTAATTTAAATGATGCTATTCAATTTTAAGACATTTTTAAAACATTTAATTAGAAAATGACAACAGCATGAAAGTACAGACAAGTCATGGTACGAAGAGAAATAGAAATAAAAGATTTATCTTTCTTAGATCATGTAAAGTTCATATAAGAAGGACCTCGTTTGTGAAGTAGAAGTAGTGTAGGACAAACACTGTGTATTTAACAAGTAAATGTTGTTATGACATTGAGAATGAAATTTTCACCTTGAACCAAGGTCAAGGAAAAAAGATGAGTATAGAATATCATTTTCTTCAAAATATATATGAAATTGAATAAAGCTCAATATTTTATCAACAAAAGACTGTTATGACCTTGAAATCGAACGAATGACCTTTGGTCAAGGTCAATGTGACAGGACTTACTGCAAGGAATATTTGTACCCAGTTTGCACTCTCAAGGTCAAACAGTCTTTGTTTTATAGGCAAAAATGCTGTTGTGACCTTGAGAATGAGAATTTGACCTTGGATCAAGGTCAAGGTGAAAGAGCTTGGCTTAACAATTATATGTATGAAGTTTGAACTCTGAAGGTCAAATAGTCTTTGTTCTATAAGCAAAAGTTTCATGTGACCTTGAGAATAAAAATTTGACCTTGAAAAGAGGGTCAACATTAAATGACTATCTATAAGTGACCTAACATCCAAGTTTCAACTCAAAGTCTCAAAAATTGTAGAAATTGGCACCTTGCCAATTTAAGGTTCCATTTTCAACTTGAAATAGCTTGAAAACTGTAAATATTTTATGGAGCATGTAAGCGTATAAAAGTTTGCAAATTTCTCAAAGAACAATATAAAACAAATTTTGTTCAAATCGTACGGTTAGTAAAGGAGTTATAAGAGTTTAAAGATTTGACCGCTGATGACCTCAAGCGGGGGCATATGTGAACTTTTCGACAAGAAAAAAATATTAAATTAAGATCTTTATTTGCTCTTTTACATGATACTTTCCATTTTATCATATGATGCGGTACTTTGATGTAACGTCACTGGATTGGCTTGGGGGTAAGAATAATAATAATAATAAGAATAATAAGAATAAAGAAAAGACAATACAATAACAGAAAGGATTCCGACGGAAATCGGAATCCTTAATAAGAATAAAGAAAAGACAATACAATAACAGAAAGGATTCCGACGGAAGTCGGAATCCTTAATAAGAATAAAGAAAAGACAATACAATAACAGAAAGGATTCCGACGGAAGTCGGAATCCTTAATAAATATAAGAATAAATATTGCTTCTTCAAAGTTGCATTTATTTTCCTGTTATGTATCAGGTAAATGCAACACATGATTAAGAACAGACAGCTTGTTCAGTCACATTATATTGACCAAAGTGCAACTGCTGCTTTGAAAATATGCAAATTCTAAGTGCAGTGGAGGAAAGAAAATCCAATTTTATGGGAAAAAATGCAAGATGAATCCTGGCCTGTGGTTATCTCTGCATTAATGTTTCTTATCTTTCTTTTTCAGAATGCTTCGAAGTTTTAAAAGTTTATAACAAAGAATAAATTACCAGTATATGTAAAAATGTAAACTGAACTGATAAACTTCTTATGTCATGTTTGTTCGCATATGCTTTATATAGGTTTTGGGGTCTATAGCACAAAAACATTTACAAAAGGTTCTTTCATCTTGGAATATGCTGGAGAGAGAAGAAAGGCCAAGGAATTTGAGATGAAAAAGGAAGAAAAGCAAACTTACGTTTTTCGTTACAAATGGAATGGGGAACAATATGTGTAAGAGGTTTCTACTATTCATCAAAAAGAAACTGAAAGTTATGTTTATAAATAATACAGGACACAAATTTACCAATAAACCTGGATTAAAAAAATCTGAATGTCCCTCAAGACACAAGGAGATTCAAAAAGATTGAATGGAATAAAGACATGAAAGATACATAATTCAATACATAAATTGTAACAGCTAGTATATAAATTTTTTTTTGGATTACACTCTTTTCAGTTGACCAGAAATGTATATATGTGGCTTTAAATTACCTTTGAGTTTGGCATACACATGATGCATCTAAAAAAAAAAGTGATAACTTAAAGGGTCATATATTTCAGCTTGTATTGTCGGTAGTGACAAAGCTGCCAACAGGTATACATGCTTCACAAACATTTTGGTTTTTTTTTTAGTATTGATGCAACCCATTCCCTGGATCGCTTAGGACGCTATGTAAATGATGAAGCTTTTGGAAAACCGGCAAATAATTCTGTCGTGAAATTGAAGATGATAAACAAGCAACCAAGGCTCTGCTTATTTGCATCTAGGGACATTTATGAAGGGGAAGAGATAAGATATGATTATGGTGACCAGGAGGCTCCATGGAGACAGGTAGATGTAATTAATGTATTAAAATTTACTGAAAATCTTTTTCTACCATTTCATCAAGTTAGTGAACAATTTTTAGCCAGCCGTGACAAAAGTCAGGTGAAGCTAATGTCATAGTCGGTGTCAGCGTCGTCCGCTTCCTTGAAATTCAATATAAAAAACTTTAATCTGAGCTATATCTCCTGAACTATAAGGGGTAGGGCTTTGATACTTCATATGTAGATACCTTATGACTTGACCTTTGACCTAGTGACCTTGACCTTGGACATTGACTTACTAAGCAGGGCTATATCTGCTGAACTATAAAGGGGTGGGCTTTGATATTCTATATGTAGATATCAAATGACGAGAACTTTCATTTGAAACCCTGACTCGCAAAATAACAAAAACAATATATGGCAGCTGAATCAAAGGTAAAAATACTGTGCCGAACATTTAATTATAGATAACAAAAGCATGTCATAGCCACCAGTCTGTCTGACAAAGTGCTGAACCGTGCCAAACAATACAATCTTGAGATTTCGATTTCCATTTTGGTATTGACCGAAATTTGGCCCCCCAAATAAGGGAAAAGCTCAGCCATCCAATTGTTAGCTCACCTCAACGAAGTAGAGGGGGGCTTATTACACTATTGCCCCGCTGTCGGCATCCGACTATAGGTTAAGCAAAATAGAACAGGTCCATTCTCCCCTAATTATAAGTCCTACATCAACCAAACATGAATGATGCATCTAAGGATGCTCACTGCAGTGCATGGTTGAGATGCTGCATCCAAGCTACATTTTACACTCGAGTGAGCAGGTTATAAGTACAATGGGACAGGTCCATTCCCGCCTTACTATAATAAGTCTTGCATCAACCAAACTTGCAAGGATGAGCTTACTACAATGCACTATACAGGTGCTGTGTCTTACCTATATTTAACGCTTGATTGACCAGGTAAGTTAAAATTAGAATCTTCACTTCCAGCCTTCTTTAAATTCTTTATCAACCAAACTTGTGTGGGTGATGCATCCAGATATACATGTACTTTGTGCAATGTAGGTACACATGCTGGTCATGTGACAATGTTGCGGTGAACATGAGCTCTGTCATCTCTGATGACACTATGTTTTGTTCTCCAGACGACCAAGATTTTATTCAGGCAGTTTTGGAATTTAATAATTAAAGGCATCATTTGAACATTTAAAATGGCCAATTTGACAACTTATCTGTTTTTCAAATTTAGATAACTGCTTTAGAACAAAACGCATGTCATGTTTTGAGTTTTCTAATATATATATGTAATGAAGTTCTAATATTTTTCTCTTTTTTTTTTGGCATGTTGCATGTTCAGGAACAAATAGATGCATCACATGGTACATGGTCTTTGTTTTCTTTGTATTACATTTATGTGTTCTAGAATTTTTTATAGAAATAATGTACTGTAAATCACTTAACACTGACATGCTCCAAATGGAAATTAAGCAATAAAATTCGTTGCTACAAGCAGAGGTCACATTCTAGAGCATATATTGATTATCAGCGCATATACATGTTAAAGCACACTAATTAATTAGAACCAATTAAGCCTTGTTTAAAAAAAAAGATCATGTGGTTTACAGTACTTACTTTAGTTTGTTTGTTCAGATTTTATAACTTTCGTTTTTACATTTTTCTTATATCATGTTAATATATACATGTATTAAGTCATTATGTTGACAAATCCTTTACTCAAAAGTAACTGTCCTGCTCCTCAAGATTATAAACTTAGTAATAGTGAAAGGACAGCAGGTGTGAACAGAACAGAAAGACAAGCAGTAAAGTAATAGTCCTCTTCTGTTATAATGATTACCAATGGGACTTTATAAACTTAACATGAGTTTATAAACAAGAAATTTTTTAAACTCATTTATTATTTTTTGTTTGACAGATTTGTTTGTAGGGATTGCATTGCAGGTCTCACAATAAGTTTTATTGCAATTTGATGTGAATCACTGCCTAGAACTATGGTCATTTTCAGTGCTGCCATTCTGGAAGGTGACTTTTATTTTTTTTCTTCAGAAAAGAGTTCTTCAAGTCAACCATTGGTAATGGTAACATCTTGCCTTGACATCAAACAGATTGTAAGTATGCAATTTTAGATTATGATTTTTGCTATTTCCGCTTGTCTACCAGTCTCTTGAATACTTTATATACATACATGTATATGCAACAAATGTTGCTGAAAATTATGAATATAATAATGAGACTGTAATTAAGTGAATAGCATAATCCTTTATACACATGTGCAAACATGTCTCACACAGAATATTTTTTGGGGGGATATTATAGGAATCATCCTGCCCATCTGCCATTATCCAATTTTGCAGGATACAAGTGGAAACACCACTAAAAGTGTAGATCTCAAGCAGTGGGGATAGTATGTTCTCAAAACTGGATACACATTGCTTACATACTCACATTCATGTCAAACTAGCATGCTAGGTGTTGCCACCTAGGCCATAACTAATATGCAAGTCATTTGCCTCTAAGGCACATGGACAGATACAAACTACATGTAATGCCCCCAAATTTCTAATCATGGGGGCATATAGTTTTTGGACTGTCCTGTTGTTTGATTGTTTGCATATACTTGGCCATAACTTTTGAATGGTAAGTGATAGGGCTTTCCTAATTCACATGTATACTAATGTTTTTTTCTTTATGCCCCCAGAATCAAAGATAAGGGGGCATATAGTTGTTGGCCTGTCCATCTGTCTGTCTGTTTATCTAAGGCAAAAACTTGAACATTGGATATAACTTTTAAATGTTAAGTGATAGGGCTTTCATATTTCACATGTGTACTCCTTGTGACAACACCCATCCGTTGAATCCACAATTTTTGACCACTTGACCTTGAACTTTACCTTTGACCTACTTTTGAAAAAAAACGTTAACATTGGGCATAAATCGTGAACTGTAAGTGATAGGGCTTTCATATTTAATATGTTTACTCCTTGTGACAAGACCTTTCCATTCATACCAAAATTCTTGACCTTGACCTTTGACCTACTTTTGAAAAACTTTAACATTGAACATACCTCTAGAACTGTAAGCGATAGGGCTTTAATATTCCACATGTCTACTCCTTCTGACAAGACCTTTCTGTTGATACATTGTACCAAAACTTTTTACCTCTTGACCTTGACCCTTGACCTACTTTTGGAAAACTCTAACATTTAGCATTACTCTTGAACTGTAAGTGATTCACATGTGCATTCCTTTTGATGAGAACTTTTAGTTGGTACAAACATTTTTAGCTTGACCTTGGAGTTTGACCTATTTTACAAGAATAGTGCTTATTCTGTCAAAGATCCCAACGGGGCATTCGTGTTTCACAAACACATTGGTTTTATACCTTTTGAACTTGACCTTGAAGTTTGACATACATGTACTTTTCAGATAATGTCGTTTATACTGACAAAGATGCTGAAGGGGGCATTCACGTTTTGCAAACTTATTTTTTTCAGAGATCAGTCAGGATGCTAGACAACGTAAAAGTAAAACAGTTGAACAATTTCGACGAATCAGTTACACATGTTATTGTTAACACAGGTAATTGTAATACAGGTAATCTTTGCTTAAATAAACTCCTCCTAACTCTTTCACTGTCTCTGTTACTTAGCTATCTCAGATGTCAGAACATCTACTTGTCTTAGCTTTCTTCTTTGCAAATCTCTATTGATGCTATAGTTACACCATCAGCTAACAAATTGTCTGAAGCCGAGTACAAACAGTGTGAACCATACAGCTCTCACATGTTTCTTATTATAAGCACACGCAGGAAGGGTTGTAAAAACAGTCTACTTTTGAATACTGATGTATACATGGAATGTTCAAAAGTCATCTTTTTTGGTTTAGATTGATCGAGGTCTGTAAACCTGTAAAGGATGTAAACATTCAATGCTATCTACATGTTTATCATGATAAAATTAATACAGCAGCATTTTTATTCCCCAAGAATCTTTGATTTGGGGGCATATAGTTTTTGGCCTGTCTGTCTGTTTGTCCAAGGCCTAAACTTTAACATAAGGCATAACATTTGAATGGTAAATCATAGGGCTTTCATATTTCCCATGTGTACTCCTTGTGACAAGACCTTTCTGTTGATATCAAAAGTTTGAACCTCATGACCTTTGACCTACATACTTTTGAAAAACTTCAACATTTAGCATAACTCTTGAACCTTAAGTGATAGGGCTTTCATATTTGACATGTGCATTCTTTGTGACAAGACCTTCCCTTTGGTACAAACATTTTTGACCTTGTTACTTTGACCTTGGAGTTCAGCCTACTTTACAAAAATAATGCTTATGCGGCCAAAGATCCAGTTGGGGCATTTTGTATTTTACAAACACACTGATTTTATATTTTTTTCTCCTTACAAAGCCACTAGTCATTTAATTTGAATTTTTTTTCCAAATTGTGCCAATCTTTCTGCCAAATATAATCTATGTAGTTCTTTAAGGAGAAAGTGGATAAAGGAAAATTCCTCTTACAGACATTTTAAAAGAATGACTTCAGGTTTACATTGATATTGATAATGATGTGATTTCATTTCATTCAATGCATATTTTTAAAATTATTATGCCCATTTAAGGTCTTCAAAATAAAAATAGAATTCTTATGCAACGTTGATATAACCTCAAATTTCATTGGTTGTTCGTTCCTTAGTTACAGCCGTAAAATGAGAACATACTAGCCTTTGACGTTGCTAACGTCACACATTTCGCTTTATAGCTGCAAAAGTATACATTGCATTATAATGGGAAATTAATGTTTACAGATTCAGGTGAAAGAATTTGCAATAGATCTATGAAGTTTTTCTACGCCGTGGCGTTCCATTGCTGGATTCTTAGTTATGACTGGATCCTACATAGTTTAGAGGCTGGTCATTACTTACCAGAGGTAAGAAAATGAACCTTTTCTCTTAATAATTGAATAGCTAAAGAGGCTTTACTAAAAGCTAAATGTTATCAGGAGAAAGAGACTAGACGAAAGTGTTATTCAAGGACATGTAGACTTAAGAAAAGTGCAGGAATGTTGAAAGTCTTTACAGGAATTTTTGTGTCGCTTGAAAACCAAAGGAATAACTTTCCCTGGGATCTCTCTGCAATGTGGTAATATTTTTTCATAAACAGCAACAAGTTTCTGAGTACATGAATATAAAACACACTCATGAAACTTGCATGCAGTATTATCATAAAGCAATAAAACATCAACAGAAGGTGATGTAAAAGGACTAGGTCTAATGCTAGTTTATACCTCAGTATGTACTTGTGAAATTGAAAAGATTTATCAGTTGATACATGTACTCAAGTAAGTAATTGTGGGAATGAAGTGATGTGTCAGTTGATACATGTACTCAAGTAAGTAATTGTAAGAAAAAAGTGATGTGTCAGTTTATACCTCAGTATGTACTTGTGAAAATGAAGGTATGTGTCAGTTGATACATCTACTCAAGTTAGTAATTGTGAGAATGAAGTGGTGTGTCAGTTTATACCTCAGTGTGTACTTGTGAGAATGAAGGAATGTGTCAATTGATACATGTACTCAAGTAAGTAATTGTGAGAATGAAGTGGTGTGTCACTTGGTATCTGAACGGACGAATTGGAATTTAGGTACCCTTGGATGATGAAGTTACGTACTGACGAAATGGCCTTTTTAAACAAATTGATGAAAATTGATACTGACAAAAATAAAGCAATTTACAGTAACTCCTCCATCTGTCGATGCATTTCTATAATATTTCACAGAAATGTTCTTTGGGACATAATGGTGAGTCATGACCTTGACCAAGGTCATAGTCAAAGGTCGAGGTCACAATAGACACCATGGTCAAAACCTTGTCTGGGGCATAAATCCAACCCCTTATGATGGATTTAAATAATATTTCAGAGAAATGTTCTTTTGGACCTAAGGGTGTGTCATAACCTTGAACCAAGATTATATTTCAAAGGTCAAGGTCATGATAGACATCATGTTCAAAACCTTGTCTGGGGAATAATTCTTCCCTCTTTTTGATGGATTTCAGTAATATTTCACAGAAATGTTCTTTGGGACCTTTGGATTTGTTATGATTTTAAACCAAGGTCATAGGTCAAAGGTAAACGTCGCAATAGACACCATGGTCAAAATCTTGTCGGGGGCATAACTTTCCCCCTATTGGTGGATTTCACTTAAATTTCACAGAAATGTTGTTTGGAACCTAAGGGCATGTCATGATCTTGAACCAAGGTCATAGGTCAAAGTTCATGGTCTTAATAGACTCCATGGTCAAAACCTTGTCCTAGGCATATCTCCTCCCCCTGTTTATGCATTTCAATATTTCAATGAAATGTTCTTTGTGACCTAAGGGTGTATCAAGACCTTGAGTCAAGGTCAAAGGTCAAGGTCACAATAGACATTGTAGTCAAAACCTTGATGTGTTATGACCTTTAATCAATTTAGTTATTAGAATTAAAAGCTATGCCGGTAGGAGTCATATATTGCTCGGTGATCAAAAGCTTGTTTTAGGAAAAACTTTAAACTGCCATAACTTTTGAATGCTATTGATTTTCAAATACATATGATACTGACTTTGGTATTCGATCCTCTAAAATAAACGTCAACTTTGGTCATAACTAACATAGTATTTTGGCTTTCATATTTACACCACAAACAAAGAAAGTTTGGGCATATATAGGAATCACTCTGTCCATTAGTTTTTCTGGCCATCTGGTTAAGAAGTCTTAAAAGCAGATATCTTTCAAACTATTTGTGGTAGGCCTTTTATAATGTATTACGTACATTCAACATGAGGAGTATTACATTTCGTCCATGACGTTTGACCCAGTGACCTTGTTTTTGGGCCTATGCTGCATTTTAGATTAAGAGGTTTTGACAGCAGACATCTTTCATACTATCAGTGGTAGTCCTTTTATAATCTATACATACAATCACCATAAGAAGTACTACATTTTGGTACCTTGACTTTTGACCTAGTGACTTTAACTTGGCTTTGGGCCTATGTTGCATTATTTTTACTTGAGTGATTATGAATGAACCTTTGATTGTTCTATGTATGTTTTTTTAAGGGATAAATCTTTCATATACACATTGTACATATTTTTTACTACATTTTCATTACCATTCATTTGACATAGTGGCTTTGACCTTGAATTCTGTATGAGAGTATTCAATGCAAACAATTGCATGTCTCTCCATAAATAAATCTGTCAAGAAAATTTTTTGCTGCAGGGGTATATTTCATCCCTTTAGAGCAGTTAAGTTTACATGTGTAATCCTCATGACAAGATCCTTCAATTGTTACCATTTTTAGTTCTACTGGTAAATTAGGGTCAAGGTCTCAATGCATGGCCAAGAACATATATAGGGTCAAACATGTGACAGGCATCATACCTTTTGTTGAACAGTCTAGTTTTTAGAATGATGGGGAGTGCCATTTAATACTCTAGTATATAGTTTTGACAATATTGGAGTGTGTCATGTGATACCTCTGTATGTAGTTGTAAGAATGGTTGAGTGTGTCATGTGATACTTTGGTATTTAGTTATAAGAAAAATGGAGTATGTCAATAGATACCTCGGTATTTAGTCCTAAGAATAGTGGAGTATGTCATGTGATACGTCAGTATTTAGTTGTAAGAATTATGGAGTGTGTAATATGGTACCTCGGTATTTATTTGTAAGAATTATTGAGTATATCATGTGATACCTCGGTGCATTTATTTAGTTGTAAGAATTATGGAGTGTGTCATGTGATACCTCAGTATGTAGTTGTAGGAATTATGGTGTGTCATGTGGTACCTCAGTTTGTAGTTGTAAGAATTATGGTGTGTCATGTGGTACCTCAGTTTGTAGTTGTAAGAATTATGGTGTGTCATGTGGTACCTCAGTTTGTAGTTGTAGGAATTATGGTGTGTCATGTGGTACCTCAGTTTGTAGTTGTAGGAATTATGGTGTGTCATGTGGTACCTCAGTTTGTAGTTGTAGGAATTATGGAGAGTGTCATGTGATACCTCAGTACATGTATTTACATGTAGTTGTAAGAATTATGGAGTATATCATGTGATACCTTGGTACATGTATTTAGTTGTAAGAATTATGGAGTTTGTCATGTGATACCTCAGTACATGTATTTAGTTGTAAGAACTAAGGAGTATATCATGTGATACCTTGGTACATGTATTTAGTTGTAAGAATTATGGAGTTTGTCATGATACCTCAGTTTTTAGCACAGGAGCTCAACACCAAGAATCCACAATGAAACCCACCCTTTTCAAATGGTACATTCCTAATTTTCATCAAGTAAGAGGCAAGTAGAAGTGTAGGTTTCATTGTGGATCATTTTGTCAAGCTCCTTTGGTTGGTAATTGTATGAATATTGGAATGTGTTTTGTGATACCTAAGTATGTTGTTGTGAGAAGAATGGAGAGTGTCATGTGATGCTATGCAATGACAATAATTCCTGTATCAAAGACTTTTAATTTTTCACGTAGGAGGATTATGAGATTATAGGTGACCTAGCATCAGAAAGAAAACATGGTGGACCTAAAAAGTTGCGTCAACTACGAAACAAATTATTGAATGATCTGGAAATATATGTTGATGAAAGAGAGACAAATGAGGTATCCAGAGGTATGTATATCTTAACGTAGAGAAAAAAAGGGGTGCGAATGGTTTGTCTCGTTTGTCTGTCAGAAAGTTTACAATGGTCAGCTTTGATATAGCGAGTTGGACCATAGAGAAAACTGCTGTTGTGGGTATAGTGTTGATGAGGTTTGTGATAAGATGTTTCAGATATTCAATCCTCATCAATGGTACTTTAAACTGAAAATTTTAATGTTTTCATCTGTAATAAGTTGCGTAGTAAAAAAAAAGATAGGTATTCAATCAATTTGATAAGAGTGAATGAATAAATGAAGGCTTCATATTTTTGTCATAAATTTTCCACTTTATATATTTTAGCATCATTAGAACTCCTGACAAAGAAATGCGAATGTGTAGTGAAAGCATCACTACAAGAATTAAACAAAAAAAGTGTAGTTATTACATGTGATGCAGCTGAAATGTTTCAGCTGAGGATATTAAAAAATTCAAGGTTAGTCATTCATGAAGAATTTCTATTTCTCAATTATCTAAGAATAGCTAGTCATTACACCTGACTGTCAAAATTTGTACATACATGTATTCGGCTGGATTGCAGAGCTGTATTGATTGAGAATGTTCTTCTGTCTGTCAATTCATTTGTCAACGTATTGGTTAGCCTTTTAGTTTACATTCATTCTTTTTAGTGGTAATAGATCAGGTTTCGACAGTAAGGCACGTCCAAACGACATTGTCGTAAAAAAATTGGCCTCATGACCTTGACCTTTGAGTTTGACCTACTTTTAAAAGCTTTAACCTATGTCATAAGTTTTGAATGGTAAATGATAAGGGTTTCAAATTTCACATGATTTACCTTTTGGCAATATCTTCTATCAATTGGCACCACAGTTTTTGACTTAAACCATGAAGTTTGAACTACTTCACAAATGAAAATGTTTATACTGATAAAGTTGTGAATGGATACATTCATGCTTAACAAACACATCTTGTTGTATGAGTATGGAATACTTTTAGATTTCCTCATGATATGAGAATTGTCTCGTAAAGACATCCTGTTATACCCCTGCCAATGCAGTTGAGGGGGTATTGTTACACCCCTGTCAATGAAGTGAGAGGGTATTGTTACACCCCTGCCAATGAAGTTAAAGGGGTATTGTTACAAGCCTGCCAATGAAGTTGAGGGAGTGTATGTATTGTTATATCCTTCCCAATGAATTTGAGGGGATATTAATAAAACCCCTGCCAATGAAGTTTAGGGGATACTGTTATACACCTGCCAGTGAAGTTGAGGGGGTATTCTGGTTTCACCCTGACTGTCTGTCCATCTTTTCTGTCTGGCTACAGAAATGTTCTTATCTTAACTTTAAGAATTCTTGATGAAACTTCACATGTAGATTGTTCCTGGAGAAAGAGGAGCTCTTTTGATTTTTTGAGGCTCAAAGGTCAAACTTTTAACTTAGCATGTATGGAAAATAACATTAAATGGTTTTTCCTCACCACAGCAAATATGATTCTTGACCTATAGTGATGAAACTTTAACATGTCAATATCTAGATTGTTTTTGTTTGACCTAAGGAGGCTTCTCCACACCACAGCTCAAGTTATTCTTTGCCTGTTTTAATGAAACATTACACAAAGATTCCTTATTAGTAAAAGAAGAGCACTATTGTTTTTTGGTGTAAAATTGAAATATGTCATGCATGAAAAGCAGTGATGTTTACGCACTAAAGCTGAGTAATTCTTTACCTTCAATGATAAAACCAAAGAAGGCCTATCTATGATTAAAGGGAGAAGCCTTTTGATTTTGGATAAAAAACAAAGGTCAACATCAGACTTCGATTGTTTTGTAAACAGCGTTTTTGTTGTACCAGGGGAGCATGGGTTGTGTAATTAACCAACACTAAGTCTTATAATTAAGGATTTTTAATACTTGTTGGGCTAGTTTAGATTATTAGGTCAGAAGTTTAAAAAGATCAAGAAAGCTATGCATAGATGTGATGTTACAATTAATTGCTGTGGAAAGAGAGGGCATTTTTGCGCACCTTCTATGGTCAGATGTTGATTTATATAGTGGATGTTGTTGTCTCATCCCATTTTGTGCTTTATTGACACTTTTATATGCAAATAAGATTAATCTTATCATAAAATTTATTTTGTAGAGTGGGAGGTTGATGATGAAGCTGATCCTCTTGAGGATACTTTTGATGACGCTGAAGAAACTATGGAAACTTCATCTTATAATGGTAAGAGAAAATAAGTGTGGAAAAATTATTTTTTATACTCCCATCTTTAGAAGAATGTATTGTGGTATGGCCCTGACAGTCCGTCCATCTGCCATAGTGTCTGT
The DNA here is from genome assembly GCA_033119305.1 of Pinctada imbricata. Classification (NCBI taxonomy): domain Eukaryota; kingdom Metazoa; phylum Mollusca; class Bivalvia; order Pterioida; family Pteriidae; genus Pinctada; species Pinctada imbricata. The sequence continues at coordinate 56,865,253 of VSWD01000010.1, read as the reverse complement.
CCCTTCATTTGTGGAGAAAATACAAACAAAACCATTAGCCCTTGAATATTCTGACACAAAGATTACTTTGACTAGGATAAAAGGAGGTCCTGGTGACAATCACAACAGCACTCACAATAGAGTACCATTGGGAGCCAAGACAGACCCCTAGCAAGCTAGAGGTGGGACCAGGTGCTCGGGAGGAGTAAGCATCCCCTGTTTGGCTAGCCGCACCCGCTGTCAATGCTCATGCTTAGAAATGAAAATAAAATCGGCAAAACAAGCACTGTCTTAAGCCATATCTATATAGAAAGTGCTATGGCAACCATGCCAGGATAAGACAATTAAAACACTTACTGTCAAACCCCTTGTGGGGAAATTTTCACGAGCTCCCGCTGTCAATGTAGGAGAAACCTACAGAGATTTAAGGTCTGGGTCACAGGAAACTGTTATATTCATACTCTAATACAGACCAAACTACATGTCCTAGAATAATCAACTTACCACATTGGATCACCATTAAGAGAGAAAGCGAATACTCTGTCCTTTTTGTTTTCATGGTCAGAGGTGTAAGGTCAAGGCCACAGCAACTTCGATTTTTTAAAACCTTTAGGGAAAGATATGACTAAACTTTTCCATAATCTCTTCAAACTTATCACAAAAAATGACCATGGTGAGAGGAAGAACCCTATTGTTATTACAGCACTACAAGATGTAGGGGAGATGTACTGCATCTACTTCATACGTAGCATGCTGGTAATAAATAAACTGAAGAATTTCTTAGTTCTTGAGTGTAAATGAATTATTATCCTTCTTCAAATTTTTTCAGCAGCCTCCTCATCATCACATGAACCACAGTCATCCAGATCACGGCAGTCGTCACAGGAACAACAGGCATCCAGATCACAGCAGTCGTCACAGGAACCACAGTCATCCAGATCACAGCAGTCGTCACAGGAACCACAGTCATCCAGATCACGGCAGTCGTCACAGGAACCACAGTCATCCAGATCACGGCAGTCGTCACAGGAACCACAGTCATCCAGATCACAGCAGTCGTCACAGGAACAACAGGCATCAAGATCACAGCATTCGTCACAGGAACAACAGGCATCTAGTGAGAATTTATCATTTCTTGTTTGGGGGTATAAGTATTTCAAAACGCAATTTTGTTTTCTTGCTAATGCTTTATTGTTGTAACATAAACAATGATTAATGTAAAGGTGATTTATTAGAACCTATGTGTGGTTCATCAATTTACTTGTTTTATGGATGTGACATTTTGTTTTAAATTCCTACCCTTTTTATTATACCCCCGCCAACAAAGTTTGGGGGGGGGGTATACTGGTTTGGTTTTTTTTTTTTTTTAAATAAGAAAGTCTGAATACTTTCATCAGAACTATCTACAGGGTCAGTTAAATTATTAATAAGAAACAGAAGGTTTAAATGAAAATAATTATCACTTTTCAAATATTTTCAGCATCAGACTCCTCATCATCACATGAACCACAGTCATCAAGATCACAGCAGTCGTCACAGGAACCACAGTCATCCAGATCACAGCAGTCGTCACAGGAACCACAGGCATCCAGTGAGAATTTCTCATTTCTTGAATAGCTTTACACAACAAAAAATACTTTATATCACCTGCTTTTAACAAATGGGGATATTAAGACTTGTTGTCTGGCAGTCTGTCACAAAAATGTTTTCTTTTATTTTTCTCGATGTGTTTATTGTGCGAATAGCACATAGTGATTGCCTGATTTCTTCACTCATGGGAGCCCTGTCTACTGAGTATGTATAAATGATGTTACTCTGTTTACATGTACCTTGGGACTACGTCAGCGTCATGATCGGTATAAAGTCTGATCACTGTCTGTCAGTGTCTGAATCAATGAATTATATTTATATGAATTGAGCTGTCGTGTTATGTACATGCATGACCTAATGAAAAATTGCATCTGTATGTACTGAGATGAACACAGGCTGTGTGTTGGAAACCCCTTTCCATTACCAGGTGACTATCTGTTTTAGTGGACAATATATAAATGAAACGGTGCTATCGATAAAGATATTAAGTTGAATCATTGAAACATAAAACTAACTTCAAGTAGGCTTATTTTGCCCCGCTTCACAAAATAAAATCTGTATACGACGGAAAAATTAGGAACTTCCATCATGAAATATGATATTAACAATTATGAAAAATAAAAGATCAAAACATTCCCGTTTAGGATGTATCATGTTTTTATATACTAAAAAAGAAGTGAATTTTCCTTCAAATTCTTAGCACACACCTAACATTGAACATGAAAGGTTAAAGAGAGAGTGGGGATCAAATTAGAGAATAAGATTTGTCTTCTTTCCTTGTATATGGAATCATCAATCGATAGTCATATTGGATTGTTGTATTTTGTAGGGGGGGGGGGGGTTAGATTTAATGTGATGTTATTTAATTTTCATGTTCACTGTCAGACATCTTTCAATTCATTACGACAACATTATGCATTTGCATTTTAGTTCTGTCTTTATACGTCCATAAACTGGCCTACGAGGGTGTTCAGGAACATACATGTATTTAACTTTGAAAACACAATATTTTGTCATACATTATAAGTGATATTATTCTGGCTATTCGCACTCAGTACCTTTAGTGCTTTGATTCATTAAAGCAAAAGCATATAAACATTCCTATACACAAGTGGAACATGTCAGAGAAATAAATGGTATTCTCTATTTCATCTATTACAGGAAGAGTGATCCTGTCCAAGGAACAAACAACCACTTTGAAAAACATTTTCAGAGAAAATATACTCTTTAGAAAGGAACTAAGGAGGGATCAGTGTGAGCGTGCTGCTGGGCAAAGTCCTTGTCTTCAAAATCTTGGTTGGAAAAAAATTAAGAACACTATTCACAATTGGATAACATGTGAAAAGAGAAAAATGATGGCTTTTTCAAAGAAAAAGAAATAAACTCAACATAAGATTGACTGAAGAATATACATATGATACTTGAATTTCACAGAAGGCTTATAAATAGTTTAAAAGTAATTACATGTACGCTTGAACTGTTAGTACAGAAAGTTCACTCTTTTAGAAATGTGATGGTCTAGTAATGCACCTGATATTTTGTGTGGACGAAAGGATCATAGAAAATGGATGTGGTTATTTTCTCCTATTTAACTCTGTCCAATCTCATGATCCCCATTTCTGAGAATGTAAAAATGATTCTTTTTGGTGAAAATATATAAGTCATACTATGTCAGTTGATACCATAGTATGAGGTGGCGAGAGTATAGGAGTTATGCTATGTCAGTTAATATCACAGTACATTATAAGGCGGTGAGGATATAGCAGTTATATTATGTCAGTAGATACCACGGTATGAAATTACTTAAATATAAAAGTTACATTGTATTTGTTGATACCCTATGTAGTATGAGGTGGTGAGAATATTGAAATTAAATTTTGTCATTTGATACCTAAGCATGAATTGGTAAGATGATATTCTAGTATGATATGAGGTATTGAGAATGTAGGAGTTTGTCAGTTGTAACTTCATTGTCAAGAATTGAGAATATTGATAGAGCAGTATGAAGTAGTGATGATATAGGAATATGTCAGTTGTAACCTCAGTTTGAAGTATTGCAAGTATTGGAGTATGTTTGGTGATAACACAGCATTGATTTTTTATGCACCCAGAATCAAACATTCGAGGGTGTTTATTTTTTGGCATGTCTGTCTGTTTGTACAAAACCCTAAACATTGGGCTTAACATTTGAATGAAAGCTGATAGAGCTTTAAAATTTCTCATTTCATGTGTGTATTCCATGTAACAAGACCTTTCTGTTGATATATAACTTTTGAATGAAAGTTGATAGAGCTTTCTTGTTTAATGTGTGTATTCCTTGTAATAAGACCTTTCTGTTGATACCATATTTTTTTTACCTTGCAACCTTCAGCTTGACCTTTCACCTACTTTTGAAAACCTTCAACATTGGGCATAACTTTTGAGTTGAAGGTGATGAAGCTTTCATTTTTATTATTTTTAATAATAATAAATAATTTTTAACTTGTTCAACTTAATATACATGTATAACCAAATGTCCGATGTAGAAACACACATGTCTGATGCCTTACAAAAAAGTTTCCCATACACTGCTCTGTAAAAAGTGATGAGGATAAGGGTGAATGCCTTTTTATATCTGTATATTGCAGTATGTTATATGTAGTATTTAGTTATGAGAGTAAAAGAGAATGTCATTCGATACAACTGATCGTAATTATGAGAATAATAAATACCTCAGTAGACTAGAGAATAATGAGTGTGTCATGTGATACCTCAATATATAGTTGAGAATTATAGACTGTGTTATTTAATACCTCAGTATGTAGTCTAGAGAATGATTGAGTGTGTCATGTGATACATGTACCTCAGTATGTAGTCTAGAGAATAATAAAGTGTTATGTGATACCTCAGTATGTAGAGTTGAGAATTATAGAGTGTGTTATTTAATACCTCAGTATGTAGTCTTGAGAATGATTGAGTATGTCATTTGATACCTCAGTATGTAGTCTAGAGAATAATAAAGTGTTATGTAATACCTCAGTATGTAGAGTTTAGAATAATAGAGTGTGTTATTCAATACCTCAGTATGTAGACTTGAGAATAAAAGAGTGTTTCATGCCTAGTTGTTTAATTGTAAGAATAGTTAAGCATGTTTTCTGATACCTCATTATGTACATATTTTCCTTATAAGTGCCCTGCAAAATGGTGGAAGCCCTATAGGAATCACTGTGTCTGTCTGTCCGTCTATCTGTCAAAAACTTTAACCCTAGACATAAATACTGAACTATGGCTTCCATAGTTGGCTTGTGTATTCCTTGCGACAAGACCTCTCTGCTTGTACGAAATTTGTATTGCCTTTTGACCAAGGTCAAGGTCAAACTATGGCATGCCTCCAGCGAGGCCTTGACTTACAGTGTCAGTGTTCTAGTTTTAATGGAAAACTGAGTCGGTTTATATGATACATGACAGCACAGCATTTCACTGAAACTTAAAGGGAGCAAGTAAAGAACTTCCTGTCTTTTCACATTTATCAAATATGTCTACGTAATAATTCTAATTGGCTTGATCCATTCTCTTATTTCGTGGCAACCATTAGTTCGAATTTCAGATTATCAATTTGTCTCTCTATAGAATTACATACATGTATCTTAGCTGAGTTATATGCCTCTAATAGTTCTTCTAATAAGTTGTATATGGTCGTATTTACCACTTTTCTATGTTTGATTCTAATTTCGTTCAACAGATTTCATAAAATTGAATCTTACGCTGCTTATTGTTCATTCTTACTGTTGATTATTTTGTTATTAAAATTTGTCACAAACATTCTTAGTTTTTCATGTAATGCAACAGTAGAAGAAAGGAACGGAACCTTCCCTATTTACAAGGATAAAAGGAGATCCTATTTACAAGTACCTGAAACATGCATGTCTGATGCTGTAGATTTATCTGTTCTTAAATGATGCTATTGAATTTGAAGACGTTTAACATTTAAATGGTTGTTTTATTGCATAGCGTTGTCCGACTGTATGTCCGCATATCCTAATATTTGTAGAAAGAACAGAGTACAACTAGTTAGTTCTAGGATCTTCTGCTTGCTTGAAAAAACAAAGACAACGCTAAAGACGGTTAATAGCCAAATTGCTAGAAGCAGATTGTGTTATGAAATAATATGTCCTTTCAGAGCAGCAGAGTGCAATTTTAATATCTCCATTCAAAGTCGGATTCTATATAGTTTTGACACACTTGGTTCTATTCAAAATCATATCTTCAAGGTCAATCCTCAAGGTTAACTTCAGTACCAAAAAGCAGATCCTCTATGTTCTAGCTGTATGGCAAGTTTTAAAGTGATACTGCATAGAGTAATGGCGTATGTCCAGTTTATAAAATACATGTAGGTATATACAGATTACATAGCTCATATCAAGAAGCAATTTATCACTTGGGCAGAAAAAAAAGGTCAATGTCATTTTATAAAAGTTTGATCAAAGATATGCAGTTCTTTTACTCTATTTGCGCAAAATCACCTGAACATGAAAAGTAGGTCAATGAAAGGGGAGGATTTCCAACAACACTCGGTTGCAGCAACCACTGCAAAACTTGCAACACCCAATAAAAAAACACAGCAGACACTCGAAGAAAGAGACGCAAAAGGGACAAGGAACACCAATTCACAACAAAGAAACATGAAACACAAAAGACTATACATAAACCAATGGGCAACCGGTGCCGACTTAGGACGGCCATTTTCCATGCAAGTAGCAGACGATGTGGTTATCCGGATCATATGCGCACAACCCTCACACTTTTCCGATTACCCAGTGGTATCGAAGAACGCACAATTGTGGTATAGAATAACCTCCCTTTAAGATGAACACACGGAGAGCATGACCCAGAGGCCCCAAGAAACACACAGATGGATATTAAAAAGCAGAAGGTCAAGGTCATTTTATGAATGTTTGATCAAAGGTACAGACCGATTTGCAAGCATTACATGATATGCAAGTTTGGTACATGTAGCACTCAAAATTTGCTCAATATGGCTTTTAAAAGCAAAATCACTCTATCAGAAAAATTAGATCAAGGTCATTTTATGAAAGTTTGACAATATGCATCCAATATGCTTTGTATATTTTACCATGTATATAAGGTCCTTCCCTCGATGTTTGATTTTCAGAGTATATGTGTCATGCACCTGTGGTCAAAGCCATACCTCCTATACTGGTTATAGCACAGTATCTTGAAACTTTTATACATTGGTTCACTATGATAAGAGGATGATACGTATACATTTTGTCATACGTGTAAAGAGCAAAGTCAGTTTATCAAACCTAAATGGTGTTTTGTTTTTGTTTTTTCTTCACTTTTCTTATTTATTGAATAGTAAATTGTGGGACAATAAAAGAAAATTGATATGTAAACCCGTCTATAAGCCTTGTATGTGCTTTAGAGCTCGCCATGAAATATATGCATGAATCGGCTGTAACGAAAGAGACGGATCTGATATTCACGACGAGATGAAGACCTAAAGGTCAAATAATGTATCAAAGGAAACAACGTAGCTCTGCCTAAAACTTAGAGGTGCACAACATCCCAAAATTTCTTACGAGCAAAAACAAAACAAAACAAAACAAGAGGCCCAAGGGGGCCACATCGCTCACCTGAGGAGACTGTATGTAACTATGTTTTCAATCAAAGTCAGTATAAGAACTGAAGAAAATCACTTTTAGTGAAGCTTTGAGAAGGACAATGTATACTTACATGTACTTCCTGTAAAGTTTGGTGACATTCTGTGCAGTAGTTTAAGAGGATAAGTAAAAAAAATGTGTCATCCAATTAGAGCCTATGGAGGACATCTTGGGTTTCCGATCGGCTCGAAAAACACAAACTTGGTAGACTAAGAGGGCAATGAGTACTTGCTTCCTGTGAAGTTTCATGAAATTCTGTGCAGCGGTTTCAGATGAGAAGTCGAAAATACGTCAGCCAATCAGAGCCCGTGGCAGCCATCTTGGATTTCCGATCGGCTCGAAAAACACAAACTTGGTAGAGGGCATTGAGTACTTGCTTACTGTGTAGTTTCGTGAAATTCTGTGCAGCGGTTTCAGAAGAGAATTCGAAAATGTGTCAGCCAATCAGAGCCTGTGGCGGCCATCTTGGATTTCAGATCGGCTCAAAAATCACAAACTTTGTAGAGGGCATTGAGTACTTGCTTCCTGTGAAGTTTCCTGAAGTCATGTGAAACGGTTGCAGAGGAGATGTCGAAAATGTTAAAAGTTTATGCCGGACGGACGACAGACGGACGACGGACGGCGCGCTATGACAATAGCTCACTTGAGCTTCGCTCAGGTGAGCTAAAAAAGGGGGGGATAAAGAATGGAGGTGTCATGTTGTTCTGTACGCACAAATTTAGACATCTCTAGTACAGTTCTAAATTTTGGCTCTATAAGTATATGAATAAATGTCTGGCCGGTAGCGAGCCAGGAATATTTTTGGCAAAATATAGACTTATTAAAGATACTTTCTTACGGAAGCTAATTCATGCCATGTTATATCTTTTCACTATCTCATAGTTACGAGAAAAGTTGCTCGTAGTTACGAGAAAAAATTCTCGTAATCACGAGAAAAGTTTCACGCAGTTACCAAAAAAAATCCTCGTAGTAGCAAGAAAAGTTTCTCGTAGTTACGAGAAAAAATTCTCGTAGTTACGAGAAAAAAATAATACAATCTGAATGGCATGATATTTGGCAAAAAAGCCTTGAAGATCCTAGATTGAAATTCTTGAATATTCCACATTTTTAATGAAAAAAGATGTAAAAAAAAAAAAGATTTGGCCACAATAAAACCTTCAACCAAATTTGCAAATTTCAAATGTGATGACTTAAAACATTTATTAACTACTTTTGATATGAATTCATGTCCAAAGTATGTAAAGACTTCCAAAAAAATTGAATGAAAGTAAGCATTAACACATCACTCTATGACAAACGTGACGACTTCAATTCAATTCCTAGGCACCTGGTCTCACCCCCATATCGGGAGTTCGCTTCTTTTCATATGATTGAGGTTTTTGTTTGTCTGCTTTGGTTCCTGTTTTATCCTGATTTTGTATGCCTTCTGTTTCTGATTTTCTGAATTATCGATTCTGTGATGTATACAGGGATATGGTCATTATCCATATTTGTCATTTCCAATTTTCAGCAGTTTTTGATGAAATTTGTTATAATTTTTACCCGAAATTTCCACGAAATACCTGAATTGGCAAAGTCTAAACCTAATTCATTGTAGAGTAGGACCTTAAATTTATGCTTATAGAAAATACTTTCAAATTCCACAACATCTGGGGTATCTTGGAGAAATCGTATCCGTACAGGGATACCATAAAATACCTATTTTTATTACCCAAAGATAAATGTAAATATCAAACTTTAACTTTCAAATTATTGAAAGAGTTGCAAACTGAAACAAAAGAATGATAGTTGAAATTTAGTTGAGGCCCTCGAGTTCTTGCTTTCTTTAAGGTTTCGTGAAATAACGAGCATCAGTTTTGGGGATGCCCTCGGTGGCCATATTTGTTGACTGATCGACACGAAAAACACAAACTTGGTAGAGAAAGAACCTTGATTACTTGCTTCCTATAAGGTTTCGTGAAATTCTGTTCAGCGGTTGCAGAGGAGAAGTCGAAAATGCGTCAGCCAATTAGAGCCCTCGGTGGCCATATTTGTTGACCGATCGGCACGAAAAACACAAACTTGAATGATAGAGGACCTTGAGTACTTGTTGTGAAATTCTGTGCAGTTGTTGCAGAGGAAAAGTCGGAAATGTTAAAAGTTTATGCCGGACGACGGACGGACAGCGATCTGTGACAATAGGTCATATGAGCTTTGCTCAGGTGAGCTAAAAAAATGTGTACCAAGTAAGTAGTTCGAACTTCGTTTCTTCTTTAACCTCAAGACATACATCTGTCAACACGTGACTCTACAAAGGGCAAAAAAGCATTGTACATTTCTTTTTTATCTCTCTTACAAATTCTAATTATACAATCAATTGGCATAAGAAAGCGCGGATCTAAAGGATTTAAGGGGACAAGCCCCCACCCCCTTGAATTTGCCGAAATTGCTTAATTTCCGATTATATGTGTGTGGGTTTTTTTTTTGTCAAAAGCATATACTAGAACACCCTCCTTCCCATACTTAACCATCATTGACTTTTTTTGTGGATCCGTCATGATGAAAGTATATTCAAGGGACTGAATGTTCAAACTTATGCATTTCAAAGCTTTTTCTCATTCAAACAAAATCTTTCCCGTCCCTTTTGCTGAGATAAATGAATCTTGAAAATATAACCTATATGATGATGATGATGATGATGATGATGATGAATGTTTTCGACAGACGGACGGACAAACACCGACGGTGCGTTATGACTTAAGCTTCGCACAGGTGAGCCAATCAAAATAAGTCATTCACATACATGTGAAAATCTACGGAAGCATAGAAGGGACATTGCGAGAAAAAAATTATCTCGTGCGCACGACTTTGTAACTCGTGCGCACGACTTTGTAACTCGTGCGCACGACTTTGTAACTCGTGCGCACGACTTTGTAACTCGTGCGCATGACTTTGTAACTCTTGCTCACGACTTTTGTAACTCGTGCGCACGACTTACTTACTCGTGCGCACGACTTACTATCTCGTGCGCACGACTTAGTAACTCGTGCGCACGACTTTGTAACCCGTGCGCACGACTTAGTAACTCGTGCGCACGACTTTGTAACTCGTGCTCACGACTTTTGTAACTCGTGCACACGACTTACTTACTCGTGAGCACGACTTACTTACTCGTGCGCACGACTTACTAACTCGTGCGCACGACTTTTTGTTGTTATTCTATTGGTCAATTATCTCGTGCTCACGACTTACTAACTCGTGCGCACGACTTACTAACTCGTGCGCACGACTTTTTGTTGTTATTCTATTGGTCAATTATCTCGTGCCCACGACTTTGCAACTCGTGCTCACGAGATAATCAACCAATAGAAAACTATGATCAAATAAAATGGCGATAATTGATAATGATCATGCATGTATATTGAAATACTCTCGTCTATCAAAAGTACAGTAAACTTCTTATGCTGTATTCATAAGTTATCGGCGTTGTGCTCAATACAAAACGTATTTTACAACAGTACCCCCGATTAATTCTATGAAGCACACGGACAACCTCGGACCCCCCCCCCTCGATTTCGTAAACAGAGATAACTTTAACAAAGAACAAACACTAGTAATACCGTACCCCAAGTCAAATGCTGGGCTTGACGGACCCTTTTTCAGTATGGACAATTTCTCCATTTTTTTATGCATATCTTTTTAAATCAAAGGTTGGCCCCCATCCCGATGTCATGATAGTCATGTATGTATCATGCATTTCTTATCGGGAGGGGACAGTCAAGCCGAGCAGTATGGTGAACTTATATTACCCCTCGTGCCCCTCTTTTAGTTTCAACAAATTCATAGTTCCGTCATATTTATCAATATGTTTATTTGCTACGTACCAAGTTTCAGGACATTTGAAATAATTCAGCGAAAATGAAGCGCGATTGGCTCTATTTCTACATGTTCTAAGCACGCAATATATGGCAAAATTCATTACATTTTCATGTTCTCCATTTTCAAAACTGTCCTGTTCTCTTCTAAATAAAGTTATTTAGATTAAATACACTGTGTTGTCTTCCTTCAACTTTGATCTAAGGATCTTTTAAATGCAAAAACTTCATACTGTATGTTTAGAATTTATATGTTGTTTTTCCCGAAAGGCCAGAGAGGGCTGAAACAATCTGTAAAAATTGCGTAAAATCAACCAGAAAAAGAAATTTCTGGGCTTGTATTGTAATTCCTTTCCTTGTTCTATGCCATTGACCATTTCCAAGCTTAATCAGATGAAAATACCGGTAGTATGCAAATATGGATATAACGATTCGCAATAAGGCAAAAGCGCACCCCACCCTCCTATTTTTACAATTCCGCTTTTTTCTCTGTTTGTAAGGTATAAGTTCGGAATGAAGCTTAAAACTGTATGCTAGACTCCGACTTTGCTAGTTTCTCACTTGTGAATAAGTTTTACGTTAAATGAAGATAAAATTTAGTCTTAAAAATATTCGTTTTTATCAAAAGGAATACCAAAAAAAAAAAAAAAAAAAAAAATGCCGGGGAGGGGGGGGGGGAGCTGGATCCATCATTTCGACATGTATTCTTTTCATCCTAAATGCACAATTTTCTTCCAATGCGGTTATAAGCACAAAACCACATACGATTTAAAAGAAATATGAAGAAAATGAATTGGAGGGAGAGGAAGGGGGGGGGGCGCTCAGGCTCCGTGAATTGATTAGGAGTGTATGTGCACCTCGTATATATGTTAAACCCATCAAATTATATTCTGTTCAACTATCTGCTTTCATTCACGTTTCTGTATATAATATGGTACGAAGTACGTTTAGGCCATAATTAAAAAATTGTTTGGTTTGTTTCCCCTCGCCCGGACCGGGTCAGGAAAAACGCCGCCGAGTCAGATTGCACGTGGTCAATATCTATACAAATTCAATATTTACAAGTCGTAAAAAAATCGAGATGTAATCATCTCAAAGTTGACGTTGCCGTAAAATGACCCGTTATGCCGCGCTGAAACACTCGATGCACCTGTTGCGGAAATATATATCGTGTATCTTGGGACAATTTTGTTTATATACAATAGACTTTACAGGACAACGTAATCTTTTTTTGAACATGATCAATAAAATGAATCGACATTTCATACTTAACCAGCGATAGAAATTGAGACACATAGGATATTTTTTTTACGGAAAGCAGGCGGCGATTTTCCCGAAGTAGGAGGCGAAAAATCGCTGGCTGCCAGCTCTTAGTCTTTATCATATCACAGAGTGTGACTGCGCAGCTGTAAGGAGTCCAGTAATGTGCAATTTGGGTTCAAACGACTTTAAACATATTTGATACTTGTAGTTCTGGCAGCAAAAAAAAAAGAAAAAAGTACCCGCCTGCCGGGTCACTTGGAAAAAACAGACCCGGGGGAGGGGAAACAAACAATTTTTTAATTGTGGCCTTATTCATGAACACTGACCCATGAAAGCTGAATTCGACGTCAGGTTGAAAGAACAAAAATGCACATATACATCGTACGTGATATGTTTTATTTGAAGTACATGTATATATAGCAGAATAAACACTAAATTCAATGTCAGCTTCCCTATATTGTCGTCTTTAGATATAACATGTCCTCCTCTTCAGACTTGAATATTTTGAACCAATTCCTTTTATTTGTAATTTAACTTTCTGGCGGATCTATCAAAAATTCTATTGATGAACCGAGAAATATCTCGACCCCCTCTCCCCCGCCTTCACTATCCGGTCTTTATCAATTATTTTTATTTAAAAACCAATATTTTTTTGTAGAGAAATTTATATATAATACAAATGTTTTCATACATGCAACATATTATGATCATAAACTCTTTTAATATGTAAAAAGATGCATGTTTCTAAAAGGTATGAAAATTATAATAAAACTAGATGACTAGATCCTTAGAACCTCATTGTTCAAATCCAAATCAAAAGATGGGTAGGGCAAAAATTTGAAGAAATATTAAATAATGATCACGAAGAGCTCATGTCTAACTTAGCATTCTCATTTATCAGCAATTAAGGAAAAAAACAAATAATATCTCTGTAAAGTCTGCTCTTGATATTCTTCTACAATTTCACTTTCGGATATAGCCTACATGTGATACGTTTTGGTTTTTTTTTAGATGTTGAGGGGAGGGGGGATGATATAGATGGCTAATGAGAAATCAGAATGTGTTTCGATAGTGTGTCTATGGGAGGGGGAGGCGTATTTATACTCTTTTTTTCTAACCTTTACGAGCTTTTACAACATGCATACCTCGTTATGCTTGTACATGTATGTACAAGTGTGTGCATTATCTAATATACCTCTGTATGAATGTACACAGTTGTACATACCTCAGTTGTAATCTGTACTGTTATGTGTTGCTGCTTTGAAACAAAGGGTCCCTGCATAATGTTAAAGTGATTTCTCCTTATAGAAACTTTATGTTTATCACTTAAAACTAACAGAAATGCAGTTTTCCATTTAGAAATGCCATACCTCGGAATGTTACTCAAGAAAAACATACCTCGTTTTGTAATGTAAACCAGTATGTGTGTGTGTGTGTGTGTGTGTGTGTGTGTGTGTGTGTGTGTGTGTGTGTGTGTGTGTGTGTGTGTGCGTTTGTTTTCCTTACGTGGCGAGGTAGAATATAGGAAAACACACCCACGTACAGAGGTACCCGTAAACAACCGAGGTACTTTTCCTATGACCTCGGTATGTATACCTCGCTAATAACTTCAGAATTTCACGAATATTGTTCTAGAAAAATTATTGGTGTACCTCGGTAAATCGGTAGTATGTTGCAGAGAGTGTGTGAGTTTGTCGTTTCCTACTGATTTTGTCTACTTCTGTTACATCACACTCTTGCACACATTTTATAAACGATGGAAATGATTGGTTCTCAAAGTTGATGTAACGCGAATTGCCATTGGCTAAACCATCCCTCTAAGTAAAATACGAAGACAACATGGCGGATGCTGCTCGGAGCTCGTTTTATTTTTCATGTAAGTAATTCTTATTACAGTGCTTTAAAATGCTCATGGTTTTCAAGGGTCAGATATTTTCTTGCTCCTGAATGTCAGCTAGAACGAGAAAATCGGAAGACGATAGAAAGATCGATTTCAGTCATGAAACTTGTCGATCGAACGTACTGCACTGACCGAGTGCGGTACTGCGCACTGATCGCTTAATCGCAACATAAAATTCCTTTGATAATCCTCAATAATCTATCAAGTAAGAATGATTGATCAATGATTATTATTTTTGATAAAAATGACATGAAAAAGTTATATTAGAGAATTGATTTCAGACAGAGTCGAATGAACCTTTGTCAGAGGAAATTCCAGACTACCATATTACGCACGGCAAGAAACTGTTCATGTAGTCATGGTTGTCTCTTAAAATCTTAAAGAAAATAAAATTGAAAAGAAAAGTAAAAGGTAATTTAGAAGGACTGGCTATATAAATGTATGTTGAACAGGATTCAGACTATACTTAGAACTTTGACTAGTCAACAAATCTCTTATGGAGCTAACAGGTACCAGGGAGGGGAGGATGGGGGCAAATGCTCCTGGCAAATGGCAATGCCAAATAATGTTGGGCACTTATACCGTTTTTTATGTTAATTTTATAAATCGGTGAAATTAGCAAGACAGTAATATTAACCTGGACACGCTCGATCCAGAAACCAACATATATGAAAAAAAAAACCCAATTTTATCGGGGCATAATTAAGATCACAATTATTGTGCATGTACATGATGTAGTTGATCAGAAAAGGATGCAATGTTATTGTTACGTTTGGTATATCTTCATGTGTTAATTTTTTTATCAATGAAACGTTTGAAAAAAAAGAAACTTTAATGGTTACAAACATGTTCTGATAAATCAGGAATTTCTTCAACTTAGGGATGAAACTTTAAATTTTAGTTAAATGAATCTTGATTTAAGTCCTTTACAAGGCTCAATCTGACACATATAATTATGTTTATTTACCAAAACATGTCTTAAAGATAAAATTGAAAGACATTTATACATAAGACAATGGTAAATTCTTCTTGAAATGTCTGATTAAAACTTAATTTTCTTGCCTAACTTTGGCAAAATGTAAATCCAGTCCATTGGGAATTTGATCGCATTCGGCTACAATATCAGCGGCAGATTTAACTTTTTAAGGGGGGCTTTGTGGGCTCGAGTTCCATCCCCCCTCCCCCGGCCGTGGTGACCACAAAATTTTTTTCACATACTGTTTAGGACACTGATTCTGTGAACTTCACTTCGTTACAGTCTACAAGTTATTACAGAGGCCACTTTCTTGTTTCATTTCTCAAGAATGACTCCATATTTTAAACCCTCACGTACTCTGGGGAGTAGTTTGATCTGGATTTTTACCTTTTGATTACGATAATTTGCAGATACTGAACATCACCTGTGCTAATGTCCCCTTCAGCTCAAATATCTGATTGCTTTAAAATTTTCAAAACCCCCACCAAGGGAAGGGGACATCCAGCCCCTCCCATACCCTCCCACACTCGGCCCTTCTGGCCTTGTGTCAACAAGAAAATATTTACTGTCAGC